>OZ012735.1:272714170-272789170 GCA_963859935.3 Lathyrus sativus
TGCAAATAAATATGAAAAATGCAAAGGATTTAGTAATTTAACGGGCCTAAACACATTAACATGGCAAAATATGCACATAGACATGAAAAGGCAAAAGGTTTAGTAATTTAACCTACGAAGCGGAGGTTTGTTTCGGTAAATGTGAAAAAGGTTTGAATAAGGGAACACTGGAGAGCTCCAATCCTTCTAACGAGTTGTGGGAACGACCGCCTTTCTTCTCTGGGGATCTCCTTTGTTTCTCCCTCTCTCTCCTCTTTTCTGAAGAAAACCTTCTGACCTCTTTTTCAAGAAAGCAACACATGTATATATAGGGAACAAATTAGGGTTAACACCAAATTGTCAATAATGTCCCTAAAGCCCATTTTAAAGCCCAAACTAAATAATTAGTTAAGAGAAAAAATAAAATTAAAATAATTAAAATAAACTAAAAATAAAACTAATAATCCTATTGATTCCTAAAATCAAAAATATTATAAAAAGAACAAAATTTTTTTCAATATTTTTTATTTTATGATTTTTTTTTGATATTTTTATGAATAATTTAGAAAAAAGTGAAAAAAATAATATTTAAAAAAATGATTTAATTAAAATACGAAAATAATAATTAAATAATAATAAAAAACTATTTTTGTTATTTTTTAATGAAAGATAGAAAAATTTAGAGTAAAAATAATAAAGAACAAAAAAAGTGACAAAGGTGAGATTTAATTTTTAAAATAGTTAGAAAAAAAAGATTTAATTTTAAAAAGAATTTAGAGAAAAAAAAGATTTAATTTTAAAAAGAAGTTAGAGAAAAAAAAAAGATTTAATTTTTTTTTAAAAAAGTTAGAAAAAAAAGATTTAACTTTATAAAAGTTAAAAAAAAAAGATTTAATTTTTTTTTTTTAAAAAAGTTAGAAAAAAAGATTTAACTTTATAAAAGTTAGAAAAAAAGATTTAGCTTTAAAAAAGTAGTTAGAAAAAGGATTTAACTTTTAAAAAGTTAGAAAAAAGATTTGATTTGTTTAAAAAAATTAGAAAAAAAGATTTAACTTTAAAAAAGTTAGAAATAGATTTAACTTTAAAAAAGGGTTAGAAAAAGGATTTATCTTTTAAAAAAAGTTAGAAAAAAGATTTAATTTTAAAAAGGTAATAGAATTTGATTAAAAAAAATGTGTTAGAAATTAATTAAAAAAGGTTATAAAAAAATTTACTCTTAAAGAAAAGAAAAAAAAAAAAGTTAAATTTTAATCTAAATCCTAAAAGTTAGTAAGAAGAGCTTAAAATGATTTAAATAAATAAACTAAATAGAAAAAAAAAAGTTAATAAAAAACATTAGTAAAGTTATAAAAAAAAAATTTAATTAAATTATTATTAGTTAAAAAAAACAAGATTTAAAAAAAAAAGGTTAATTTATTAAGTTAATCAGAATTTAAAATAAAAATAAAAAGAAAGGGTAAAATTTGGGGTATTACAGTTGACCTCAGTTTGACTTTTTAACTGCGTTGACTGCTTTTGACTTATCTGATCATCTGACTGAGCAAACTTTTGAGAAAAGTCTTGAAACTTGACATGGGGGTTCTTATACACATATAAGATGTTATGAAGCTCACTTGAAGTCTTGGAAGTCCATTTAGCCTGATTAAAGTCAAAACCCTAGTTTTGGATGCACTGCTTAGGAGGTGCATTGTCTGAGGGAATTGTCAACTCTTCTGACCAATTGTGAATTTTGTGAACCTTGTGAACCTTCTTGGAACACAAAGTCTTGTATTGTGAGGGCAAATTTTGTGGTGCAACAGCTGCCCCTGTTCAATTTTCTGAAACCTGAGGGGTTAGATTGGTATATTTGCCAGTCGTAACCTGGAAGGTTGAAGGGGATTGAACACAAAAGCCCAAAAATTTGCACTCACCAGTGCATGGAGTGATATTGATGGTTGGTTGAACATGATTGAGTGGGCTTAAAGATGCCACTAGGGGAAAGTTCTTCAGTAGTATAATGAGAACTGTCAGGAGTCTGGAATAATAATGATGTAGCAGCATGTCTTCATGAGGATAGAGCAATCAATAGTGATAACCCTAAAGCAGTCTTGAAGCAATGATATGATTTCAGGAGGATAGAACAATGAATGGCTCTAAAGCAGTCTTGAAATAATAATGTGATATGTCTTCAGGAGGATAGAGCAATCAATAGCTCTAAAGCAGTCTTGAAATAATTAGATGGCTTCAGGAGGATAGAGCAATGAATAGCTCTAAAGCAGTCTTGAAGTAGTAATATGACCTCATGAGGATAGAGCAATGAATAGCTCTAAAGCAGTCTTGAAGTGATAAATCTGACCTCAGGAGGATAGAGCAATCAATAGCTCTAAAGCAGTCTTGAAGTAATAATGGCTTCAGGAGGATAGAGCAATCAACAGCTCTAAAGCAGTCTTGAAGTAATAGAATGGCTTCAGGAGGATAGAGCAATCAACAGCTCTAAAGCAGTCTTGAAATAATAATGTGATATGTCTTCAGGAGGATAGAGCAATCAATAGCTCTAAAGCAGTCTTGAAGTAATGATTTCAGGAGGATAGAGCAATCAGTAGCTCTAAAGCAGTCTTGAAATAATAACGTGATATGTCTTCAGGAGGATAGAGCAATCAATAGCTCTAAAGCAGTCTTGAAGTAATGATTTCAGGAGGATAGAGCAATGGATAACTCTAAAGCAGTCTTGAAATAATAATGTGATATGTCTTCAGGAGGATAGAGCAATCAATAGCTCTAAAGCAGTCTTGAAGTAATGATTTCAGGAGGATAGAGCAATGGATAGCTCTAAAGCAGTCTTGAAATAGTAATGTGACCTCATGAGGATAGAGCAATGAATAGCTCTAAAGCAGTCTTGAAGTAATGATTTCAGGAGGATAGAGCAATGGATAGCTCTAAAGCAGTCTTGAAATAATAATGTGATATGTCTTCAGGAGGATAGAGCAATCGATAGCTCTAAAGCAGTCTTGAAGTAATGATTTCAGGAGGATAGAGCAATGGATAGCTCTAAAGCAGTCTTGAAATAATAATGTGATATGTCTTCAGGAGGATAGAGCAATCGATAGCTCTAAAGCAGTCTTGAAGTAATGATTTCAGAAGGATAGAGCAATGGATAGCTCTAAAGCAGTCTTGAAATAATAATGTGATATGTCTTCAGGAGGATAGAGCAATCGATAGCTCTAAAGCAGTCTTGAAGTAATGATTTCAGGAGGATAGAGCAATGGATAGCTCTAAAGCAGTCTTGAAATAATAATGTAATTCCAGGAGGATAGAGCAATGGATAACTCTAAAGCAGTCTTGAAATAATTAGATGGCTTCAGGAGGATAGAGCAATGAATAGCTCTAAAGCAGTCTTGAAGTAGTAATATGACCTCATGAGGATAGAGCAATGAATAGCTCTAAAGCAGTCTTGAAGTAATAGGATGATTTCAGGAGGATAGAGCAATCAGTAGCTCTAAAGCAGTCTTGAAGTCATGAGAGGCTATCAGGAGGATAAAATAACCCTGAGGTTACAATAAAGCAGTCCCAAAGTAATAAGAAGCTCATCAGGAGGATAAAGTAACCCTGAGGTTACAATAAAGCAGTCCCAAAGATCATAAGCTTGTTTGTTGGATAATTAACCTGAAAACAAGGTAGCATTCTGTATAGCAACATTAGTTTATGCTTTATGTATGCATGTATGACATGATGCACTTAGGTAATGTACTATAGACATATATGTTATGGTATGATGTAAATGATGTATGTATGATATGACACTGCTGGAAGTGTCTGGATATCCTTGTATAACAACGACTGGCCAAGGAAAATAAATCCTGATTCGTTGTTGAAGAATATATAACCCTCCGTCTGCTGGGGATAACAAGGTATAGATAACCTCCCGTTGTTGGGGATAACAAGGTATAGATAACCTCCCGTTGTTGGGGATAGTAGGGTATAGATAACCTTCGTTTTCGTTTGATAGTAGGGTAAGTATAACATCCCGTCTTCGTTCATCGTGCCCTTATTGGAAAGTAATTTCCCGTATATCCGTATGAGGATAAAAGAGATGGATATAAATTCCAGGGGAGATTAGACTTTGTGAAAATGGATTAGTCCTACTGATGGTTTGTAACTGTCTTGTAAAGATGAACCGGCGAAGCTTCGTTGAAATCCTTCCCTCGTTCGTCCTTAGTAAATACTATTACTGCATTTTCATGCATTTCTGGTAAACATCAATCATATTAAAAGCATACATGCATTCCTGGTAAACATCAATCATATTCAAAGGCATACATACATTCAAACACAACCAATGGACGTTTCGCTTATGTAAATAGGGTAAAAGTAAATCTGGATTCAAAAGATGGAATTTATTTATATCAAAAGTGACCCATGCACGGGTAAGTTTGTACAAGGAGACATAAACCCTAGTAAGAGAATTTTGTCATGAAGTTTTACAAAAAGAATCAGCTATGTGGGAAATAATCCTATTGAGTTTCAATTCTACTATTGCCACTCAAGTATCTCATCTTCTTGCTGTTGAGACGGAAACGATTGGATTGAGCTTTATCTGTTTGAGCTTGAGTAAGTAGTACAACTGGTTGCAGTTTCATGAGTGATCCAAACGAGACATAGTCATACGCTTTAATCCCTAACTTTTGCCTGGATTTCCCTTTCAGGTTTTCAATCCACCGGGATACCCTTTTTTGCCCAAGCCGCCTTTTCAGGTTTTCGACTTGCCGGGTGTACATCTTTTTATATATATATCCCTAATTTTTGCCCAAACCCTTTTGGTTTGCCGGGATGCCCTTATTTTTGCCTAGGCCTGTCAACCTAGCGGGTCTCTTTTTATGCGTAGTATTTTTTAACTATGTCTGCGTTTACAGGTTGTGGGAAGTCTTCACCATCCATTGTAGTCAGTATCATGGCACCTCCTGAGAATACTGTCTTGACTACAAATGGTCCCTCATATGTTGGAGTCCATTTGCCCCTAGGGTCACCCTGTGGTAATATGATACGCTTGATTACCAAGTCACCAGCCTGATATACCTTTGGCTTAACCTTCTTGTTAAAAGCTTTGATCATCCGTTTCTGGTACATCTGGCCACGACAAACTGCTGCTAACCTTTTCTCATCAATCAAATTTATCTGGTCAAGTCGAGTCTGAATCCACTCATCTTCATCCAAGCCTGCATCCTTCATAATTCTCAAGGAGGGGATCTGAACTTCAATAGGCAGAACTGCTTCCATACCATAGACTAAGGAGAATGGGGTTGCTCCTGTTGAAGTACGTACTGTAGTACGATAGCCGTGCAGAGCAAATGGTAACATCTCGTGCCAATCCTTGTAAGTAACAGTCATCTTCTGTACAATCTTCTTAATGTTCTTATTAGCAGCTTCAACTGCCCCATCCATCTTTGGACGATACGGAGAAGAGTTGTGATGCTTAATCTTGAACTGCATCTTCGAAATCAACAAGGTAGTATGGGTCAACATATACTGTCTTAGTCGGCGAGCAGCCCATGCCAAAGCGCAGCAAGTTTTCTCGAGCAGTGAGTATCTTGTTTCACAGTCGGTAAACTTTTTGCTAAGGTAGTATATTGCCTGCTCTTTTCGACCAGACTCGTCATGTTGCCCCAATACACACCCCATTGAGTTGTCTAATACTGTTAAATACATAATCAAGGGTCTTCCCTCAACTGGTGGCATTAAAATTGGAGGTTCTAGCAAATATCTCTTGATTTCATCAAAGGCAGTCTGGCACTCATCATTCCATTCCATCACCTGATCTTTCCTCAACAACTTGAAGATTGGCTCACAGATGGTAGTTAATTGGGAAATGAATCTTGCAATGTAGTTCAATCGTCCCAAGAAACCTCTAACCTCCTTCTCAGTACGGGGAATTGGCATCTCTCGTATAGCTTTCACTTTTGCAGGATCCACTTCAATACCTTTTCCACTGACAATGAAACCCAGGAGCTTTCCAGATCTAACTCCAAAAGTACACTTGTTTGGATTTAATCTCAACCTGTATTTCTTCAACCTCTCAAACAACTTGTGCAGATGATCAAGATGTTGTTCTTCATTCTGAGACCTGGCTATCATATCATCCACATATACCTCTATCTCATGATGAATCATATCATGAAACAAAGCCACCATAGCACGCTGATATGTTGCCCCTGCATTCTTATGCTGAGCAGTGCTGTCTAAATCAGCCCCTATCTGGACCTCTTTTCTGTTTTCTTCAGTTCCCAGATTCACAACTGCGACTGGCTCTTCATGTGGCTGTATAGCTTTCTCTTCTTGTTGTAACAACCTAGCAAGCCCTACAGGTATTTCACAATCGTCCTTGTTTCCGTCTTCAGTTTGATAGATCGGATTCTCGAGATTGTAATTGGCAATAGTAGAACTGTTATCAATTGGATCCGGAGTGGATGAGGATCGGCATTTTAGTGACGTGGGTGTGTGTAAGAACACATAGCTGATAAAGCAAAAAATAAAAGAAAAAGAAAGACAAGGAACACAATATTTACGAAAACGAAACGTCCACTGATTTTATCGAATGAAGTATGCAAATGAAATGACAACCCGTAACAAGCACACCATTGTGCCCCGGGTAAGGCACATGGCTTGAAAGTTTTAATTGTTCCAGAAATTATAAATTTAAAAACATAACACAGTAATAGTATTTACTCCTGACTAAAGGAGATATGGATAACATCTTCAGCTGTCCAATTATTGAGTCCAGCACCCACAGTAGGAAAAATCCATGCCTCCAAGTTGAAAGTGTTTACATGGCTGACAAAGTATTCTTCCTCTCCAAAGACAGTAACAACTTTTCCATTCACCGGATATCTCAACTTTTGATGTAATGTGGAGGTCACAGCACCTGCCCCATGGATCCAGGGACGACCAAGCAGACATGAGTACGAAGAACGAATATCCATCACATAGAATGTAGCAGTAAACACCTGAGAGCCAACCTTGATTGGAAGATCAATTTCCCCATGCACTACTCTTCTAGAACCATCAAAAGCCTTTACCACAATATTCCTGGGCTTCAATACCGTATCTTCAGGACTCAGCTTGTTCAGGACTTCCTTAGGCAACACATTCAGAGAGGAACTATTGTCTATCAGCACATGAGACAGGGTAGTGCCCCTGCATTCAATTGAAATATGCAAGGCCCTGTTATGATCCCTCTTGGCAGGGGTCGAGTCAGCATCAGAAAATCCTAACCCGTTGTCATAGGTCAGGTGAGCAACACAATTCTCAAACTGGTCCACAGAAATTGCACTGGGCACATGAGCCATCTTTAGAAACTTGATCAATGACTTGGCATGAGCCTCAGAACATAATAACGGGGAGAGCATAGAAATCTTTGAGGGAGTATGCCCCAGCTGATCAACAATATCATAATCACTCTTGCGAATGATTTTCAATACTTCTTCCATCTGCTTAGAGAGGTCATCAGCAGCTGGCACATCAGTAGATACAGGCTCAATAACAGGACCCTTGCCCCGAGCATCAGTGGTGGAAGTAACAGCAGGAGTAACTGCACTCTTAGAAGCAACTGGAGGAGAGAAGACTCTTCCACTACGGGTGATCTTGCTAGATCCAGCAATATTATCAATGTCAACAGGCATATCAGGTAAAGGCTCCTGCCCCTTGGATAGGTTCAGGATCAGCTCTTGGAACTGTGCATTCTGTGCCTGGAGATCCTTAACTGATTGTTCAAGAGCCATTGCTGAAATAAACAGCGAGAAGATGAGAAACCTGTGCATAATTATAAACCTGTGATGCAATGATATGGGAATGCATATGCAATGTTTTCAAGGACCGCAGGATTTAAATTTGATTAAACAAACAAGAAAGTAACTTTTTATTAGTAATAACTTGTTTTGCCTTTTAGGCTTACAAAAAATGAAAACGAAATAAGTACAAAAGATGGGGTTTTAAGTCTCCCATGGACGTTTCCTCTTGGTGTTGAGGTATGAGTTGAGGTTTCGTTCCTTATGAAGTAGCTTTGTTAGCTCTAGGATCCTTGCTTAGCTTGCTTTGTAATGAGCCTTGAAAGTATCCCTTTGCTCTTTCAGTTGGATCCATGATCTCTGCAAGTCTTCCATATCAGTAGGCATGTCTGGGTGAAGGATGGTATAAGCTGTGTTTCCTTCAGCAACAGGTTCCATGGTAACTGGTAGGACGGCAGGATATGGCATCATGAGTGTCTGAGCACGAGATCGTACCCATCTGAGATAAGCCTCCATTGGAATAGTGTACTTAGGCTCCAGTGTCTTGCTGTCAATCCTGTTTACCTTTCCCCAAGCTCGTATGAATCTCTGACGGTAACCCTGAAGATCGTTGTCGTAGTCAAACACAATGCCCTGAATCAACATGTCATGTGAACCATCACTCCGGGCGTAACCAAACTGTCGTAAAGCTAGAGATGGGTTGTAGGTGATGCATCCTCTTATGCCTAGAAGTGGTACATTAGGAAACTCCCCACAACGGTCAATGATGGTGACATTCTCCATAGATCTGGAGCACCAATGGATGTCTGAGTGAGAAAGTGACATGATCCTCTTGGACCATCTGAACCCTTGCTCATTCTTCATTACTGAGCGAGGAAGGTGAGAAATAAACCACCTAGAAAGTAAAGGTATGCAGCACATCAAAGTTCCTCTTGCCCTTGTAGTACGGGTGTGAAGAGAATGTAGGATGTCTCCAAGTAAGGTAGGCACTGGATTGTGACTCAGGAATATGTTGATGGCATGAACGTCTATGAACTGATCAGGATTGGGGAACAACACTAAGCCATAAATCAATAAGGCTAAGATCTCCTCAACAGCATCGTAGCTCATAGCCTTCAAGAACATTTGAGCTTTATCCACTAATACCTTGGCAAGAATACCTTTAACTCCACTCCTCGTCTCTAGAACAATGTTAGACTTCTTCAGATGTAGAGCTGCAGCAATAACTTCTGGTTTAAGCTCCTTCTCTAAGCCTGTGAATGGCTTCTGATCAAGAACAGGTATACCCAGAAGCTTGGAGAACTCCTCCATGGTTGGAACCAGCTGATAATCAGGAAATGTAAAGCAATGGTGCTTAGGGTCAAAGAACTGAAACAGCACACTCATCATGTCTTTACTGAACCCTGAAGTAACTAGATCCAATAAGTGACCATGTCTCTTGTTGAACTGGGAATGATCAGGCACTAGGGAAACCAACTCCTTGAGCTTAGCAGGTATCCCTACAAAGTTGATCCTGATGGTGTTTCTACGAGCAGAAGCCATGACCTGCAACAAAGAACAAAGATAAATCCTTTGGTCCTTGAAATGGTTAGGGAAAATGATATGCTTATGATGCATGATGATGTCATGATGTCATGCTCAATCACAAACATGTGGCACACACAAACAAGTCACACCATAGCCCTAGGTTTAAAGGCTTGCATGAGGTTCAAAGGCAAGTACCCTCCCCTGAAGTTAGATGGTTCATCCTGTCCTACAAAAGTAACCGGGTTCTAAGGGATCTCAATATCATTGATCCTTCACAAGGGTGGTTGATCAGAAGGCAACTTACTTGCCAACCAAAACCCTCCAAGTTTAAGATCTCAATGAGCGTAGCATCGAGTGTCAACCAACTTCAGTCTGCACCAAAGCCGGTTACCTCACTACTTTCTAAAGGCCAAGATGAGTTAACTAGGGTTCTAAAAGTCAGTTAGTGCATTGACAACATATGGCAGCCTCAATATTATCCTCAACTTGACTTAAGGAATATAAGCACCAACCACGAAGTCGCACTAACTATGGCCACCAGATCAACCGTATCGATATACGTCGTACAGTTTCCTTGGTCTATTGCCATTTACCTAAGGTACACTAGATCCGGGTTAGGACCTTTCACACATAAGAGCACCCCAACAATATAATAATAAAGCAAACAAGGCAAACAATTTAAAGTGATCTTAATTCCTAAGGGTACCCCTCTTAAATAGATCCCCAGCAGAGTCGCCAGTTCTGTAACCCGGTGAACTGACTTTAAACAATGTTGCGGATAGCAAGAGTCGCCACCGACTTTTATTTTATCCATAAGGAAAGGTTATAAAAGAACAGGAAAGACCTTAGAGAATATTTTGGGTCCGGGGGGTAGGTTATGAAAAGGGAAGGTGTTAGCACCCTTTTCATCCATGGTTATCCATGGGCTCTTAGGTACTTAAGCTCACTTTTGAATTGTTTTGAAAGTGTAGTGTGTGAATAGAAAATTTTCAGAATAGTTAATAAATAATCCATGTAAGGATGTGTTAAGAACTTGTTTGAAAACTTGTTGAAAATTTGTTTAAGTGTGAAACAGTTTTGAAGTGAGCAAGCACCTAGGAGTAACCTACCCTAATGTTTAAAGGTCTTTCTTATTCTTTATTCTTTTCTTTAGTAAGACTATCCCTACTATAATGGAGTAGGTAGTCCTTACTTTGGATGTTAAGGGACATGTGAGGGACAATTTGACTTTGAAGGCCATTGTGGGATGTAATAAGCACATATAAGGGACCATCATCATTTTTCGAAAGGGACTCGATTCGTAAAGGCAACCATAAGGGACTTTGATGATTTTTTTATTTGAGGGACTTGCTTTATACACCCCACTTAACCATTATTCGTAGGCAACTTGAGGGATATCCTTAGGAAGTGAGACGGCGATTAAAATCGACTTACGTGTGTGACGTGTTTATTTTAATTATCTTTATTTAAAAGTGATCTAAATTTATTTTAATATTACATACATATTGTTACACTCCCTAATTACTAACCATAATAATAATTAAATAATTAAACAACTTTACATCCAAGAAACAATTACAAAATAATAAGCAAAATAATTAAATAGCAAAGATAAATAAAATATAAATAAGCAATAATAAATAATAAAGGGGGTTAATTCTAAGTTTACTCGGCAAGACATCGCATCTTGTGCCTACGTATCCTTACGGGAGTGGAATCAGAGTAATCGTAGTTCCCCTCAAAAGGGAGGTTAGAAACGTCTTGACTGTGGCCAAGGTTTCAATGGGGAATAAACGTATCTTAGGGACACGCTTACGCGGAGTGTAGAAACTCCAATATCTACGTTGCAAATTGTTAAGTGAATTAGGGTTAGGTTAGGGATTCCGCGGCGGGAAACCTTAAAACAGAGTACGGCGACTCTTTTGGCCTAACACTAGGATAAAAGCAATTTTGCCCACGGCGGGACACCTAGGCTAAACAGGGTTTGATCCATTAAAGGGGTAAGGCTATTGACTCGGCGGCCAAAAGGCTGGACCTAATCCTTCGGAAGGATAATATGTAAAAAAATGTGAAAATATGACAAATCATTATATGGAGGAATAATTAAGGTACAGAAATAAGAAAAGTAATAAAGGCAGAGAGTATAAAGAAACAAAGAAACATTTCTGAAAACATGAAGAATATGAAAATATGTAATGACACTTAGAATGAAGTGAGGGAGGAAAATAGTGTGGGGCTGTGGCCACCACAAGCACATCTCAACCTCAAGCATGCAAATGAAATGCAGGAATAAAGAAAATAAAAGGTACACAAAATGACACGGCAAACATAAGGAGTTCCTTACGAAAAGGTTTTAATTTTTTAATATTTTAATTATGTAAAAAAAATGTTTTAATTTTTTTAATATTTTAATTATATATATAAAAAAAAGGTTTTAATTTTAAAATGGAATTACTTAGTTAAAAAAATTTAAGTTTAAATTATAAAAAAAATGTTAAGTTTAAATTATATATAAACAAAAATATTTTTGGGAACAAAAAGGTTTTTTTGAAAAAAAATGTTTACGGGAACAAAAAAAAAAGGCTTTTTTTGGAAAAAAATGTTTACGGGAACAAAAAAGGTTTTTTTTGGGGAAAAAATGTTTACGGGAACAAAAAGAGGTTTTTTTTTTTGGGAAAAATGTTTTAGTTTTAATAAAAAAGGTTTTGATTTTGAAAAAGGTTTTGATAAAAAAAATAACAATAGAATTGCAAATGCAAACATGGACATGCAAACAATCCTATACGACACAATCATGGTTCATACAGATCAAAATCTACGGATCTAAACAACAATGAAGGTTAACATGGCAAGGATGCAAATAAATATGAAAAATGCAAAGGATTTAGTAATTTAACGGGCCTAAACACATTAACATGGCAAAATATGCACATAGACATGAAAAGGCAAAAGGTTTAGTAATTTAACCTACGAAGCGGAGGTTTGCTTCGGTAAATGTGAAAAAGGTTTGAATAAGGGAACACTGGAGAGCTCCAATCCTTCTAACGAGTTGTGGGAACGACCGCCTTTCTTCTCTGGGGATCTCCTTTGTTTCTCCCTCTCTCTCCTCTTTTCTGAAGAAAACCTTCTGACCTCTTTTTCAAGAAAGCAACACATGTATATATAGGGAACAAATTAGGGTTAACACCAAATTGTCAATAATGTCCCTAAAGCCCATTTTAAAGCCCAAACTAAATAATTAGTTAAGAGAAAAAATAAAATTAAAATAATTAAAATAAACTAAAAATAAAACTAATAATCCTATTGATTCCTAAAATCAAAAATATTATAAAAAGAACAAAATTTTTTTCAATATTTTTTATTTTATGATTTTTTTTTGATATTTTTATGAATAATTTAGAAAAAAGTGAAAAAAATAATATTTAAAAAAATGATTTAATTAAAATACGAAAATAATAATTAAATAATAATAAAAAACTATTTTTGTTATTTTTTAATGAAAGATAGAAAAATTTAGAGTAAAAATAATAAAGAACAAAAAAAGTGACAAAGGTGAGATTTAATTTTTAAAATAGTTAGAAAAAAAAGATTTAATTTTAAAAAGAATTTAGAGGAAAAAAAGATTTAATTTTAAAAAGAAGTTAGAGAAAAAAAAAAGATTTAATTTTTTTTTAAAAAAGTTAGAAAAAAAAGATTTAACTTTATAAAAGTTAAAAAAAAAAGATTTAATTTTTTTTTTTTAAAAAAGTTAGAAAAAAAGATTTAACTTTATAAAAGTTAGAAAAAAAGATTTAGCTTTAAAAAAGTAGTTAGAAAAAGGATTTAACTTTTAAAAAGTTAGAAAAAAGATTTGATTTGTTTAAAAAAATTAGAAAAAAAGATTTAACTTTAAAAAAGTTAGAAATAGATTTAACTTTAAAAAAGGGTTAGAAAAAGGATTTATCTTTTAAAAAAAGTTAGAAAAAAGATTTAATTTTAAAAAGGTAATAGAATTTGATTAAAAAAAATGTGTTAGAAATTAATTAAAAAAGGTTATAAAAAAATTTACTCTTAAAGAAAAGAAAAAAAAAAAAGTTAAATTTTAATCTAAATCCTAAAAGTTAGTAAGAAGAGCTTAAAATGATTTAAATAAATAAACTAAATAGAAAAAAAAAAGTTAATAAAAAACATTAGTAAAGTTATAAAAAAAAAATTTAATTAAATTATTATTAGTTAAAAAAAACAAGATTTAAAAAAAAAAGGTTAATTTATTAAGTTAATCAGAATTTAAAATAAAAATAAAAAGAAAGGGTAAAATTTGGGGTATTACAGTTGACCTCAGTTTGACTTTTTAACTGCGTTGACTGCTTTTGACTTATCTGATCATCTGACTGAGCAAACTTTTGAGAAAAGTCTTGAAACTTGACATGGGGGTTCTTATACACATATAAGATGTTATGAAGCTCACTTGAAGTCTTGGAAGTCCATTTAGCCTGATTAAAGTCAAAACCCTAGTTTTGGATGCACTGCTTAGGAGGTGCATTGTCTGAGGGAATTGTCAACTCTTCTGACCAATTGTGAATTTTGTGAACCTTGTGAACCTTCTTGGAACACAAAGTCTTGTATTGTGAGGGCAAATTTTGTGGTGCAACAGCTTGTATGACTACTTGTTGGGTTGTACTTATTTACCGCATTTTATTTTCAGTATGATATGATTATCTGTGCTGTTGTGGGAGGGGCATTCTGATGAGTGAGAAGCCAGACCCAGGCTTGAGTGAACATAGCATTAGTTGCGGAAATTAGTGGGCGCGTGCTTGCTTTGCAGGCACTAGTGTCTCACGAAATCCACGCTCAGACGAGGTTCTCCCGGTTGACTTCTCTTTCAACCCTTTGGGTTGAGACGGTTGCTGGTTTGGAGGATTGTCGACTCTGGGGACCGATCATTTGTGATTCAGCCGAGTGAGGCCGCTTCATGAGCTGGTGATGCCACACCTTCTGGGTATCGTATCACCCCTCTTGAATGTCTGTGACGCTGATGAACGCATAGGATGCCGAACTTGAGTCAGTTTAGGTCCATACCTGTGAGCAGGGTTGGGTTTATTGCAGGAAACTTTGACCTTCAGACTACCTGGTTTTCTTGATAGTGAATCAGTTTTGTTGGTACCAGAGGTTCTCTTCATCAGATATATGATTGTTCTTGACAGAACAGGGTTTTGATTGGGATCAGAGGATCTTATCATCAGATGTGTATTTGTTCTTGATAGAGCAGGTTTTGATCAGAGGATCTTATCATCAGATGTGTATTTGTTCTTGATAGAGCAGGTTTTGATCAAGAGGACCTTATCGTCAGATGTGTTTTTGTTCTTGATAGAGCAGGTTTTGATCAGAGGATCTTATCATCAGATGCGTATCTGTTCTTGACAGAGCAGGTTTATGACTGGGGTCTGAGGATCTCATTATCAGATGTTTGTTCTTGATAGAGCAGAGTTTCATTATCAGACGTTTGTTCTTGACAGAGCAGATTTATGATTGGGGTCTGAAGATCTCATCAGCAGATGTATGGTTGTTCTTGACAGAGCAGATTTCTTGGTCCTGTATCAGAGGTCCTTATTATCAGACGTTTGTTCTTGACAGAGCAGAATTATGGTCCTATGTATATGGCCCTATCAGATGGTTATTCTTGACAGAGCAGATTTGTGGTCCAATACAAGGGTTTTCTTATTATCAGATGCAGTGGTTGTTCTTGGTAGAGCAGGATTATGGTTTTGTTGATACAGAATCTCCATAGCACAGTTGCCTTGATCTCCTGCTGCATGATTGCATCTTACATCATTTTGCATACTCATTTGCATGTCATTAACGTGTGTCTGTGTTGCAGGTACCGTTTTCCCCGATCCAGGATTTCTTGCCTCCTATTGTATTTGTTATGGGTTCTCTGAGGAAGACCGTGGCGTACAAGTTCCCTGCCCCTGATGTGGTTCGGCTGACCGGTTTGATAGCTTTAGCAGATGATTCTGTGAGGGATGAGTTCAGAAAATCTTACGGCAAATTGCTCAGTTTGGTTCGTAAACCTTCTGCGTTCGAGTTGAATGGGTTGCACGCTCTGCTGCAGTTCTACGACCCTCCGTTGAGATGTTCCACTTTTCAGGACTTTGTTCTCGCACCCACGCTAGAGGAATATGCTGATTTGCTAGGTGTGCCTATCAAGAGGCAGATGCCTTTTGTTCATATGGATGCTGAGCCTGATCTGGCTAATTTAGCTCCTTCACTTCATCTGGATGCCTCCGAGTTGGTATTGACTAGTTGGAACAAGGTCCCTGGCTTCTCCTTGCAGTTTTTAGTGGGTAAGGCTCAGCAGTGCGCCAAAGACGGATGTTGGGTCGCGTTCAACGCCATTCTCGCTTTGTGCATATATGGCATCATTCTGTTCCCCAATATGCCCGATTTTGTAGACTTCGATGCATTTCATATCTTTGCTTCAAGGAATCCAGTCCCTACCTTGATAGGAGATGTCTACCATTCTATCCACTACAAAAACGAGAACAGGAGGGGTAAGAATGTCTCGTGCTGTGTGCCCCTGCTTTTTAAATGGCTTGATAGTCATCTGCCCAAGAGGGGTCCTTTTGTTTCGTCTGCAGCCACAACTGAGTGGTCCGAGCATCTGATGAGTTTATCTACAGAGGATATTGACTGGTTTGACAGAGATAGGTTGGGTACCGAGGTTATATTCAGCTGCAGCGGGTTTCCAAACGTGCCTTTGATAGGCAGGAAGGGCTGTATCAACTACAATCCGTCTTTGCTGGTCCGACAGTTCGCATATGCTTTGAGAGCTCCACCGAAGGATGAAGAGGTGCAGGAATCTATGTACCTCACTGGTCTTCTGGAAGGAGATCTGTTATCCAAGCTTCAGCGCGCCTGGAATGGCATCAGTAAGCGAGGAAAACCATTGCTGGGGAGAAGCAACAATCAAGCCTACCCTCCATATGTGACTTGGATCAGAGCCAGAGCAGATGCTATAGGGATGCCGTTTCCTCATGCCAAGCCAAAAAGCCCTCCATTGATTGAAGAGCCTACTACTGTGCCCATTCAGCAGCATAATCAGGTGTTAGCTGAGAGAGATGAATTGAAGCGGGCGAATGAGGAACTGGAGAAAGAATTGGCTCATCTCCGAAGCGAGAGGAACAGAGCCGTTCATTCTTTCAAAAGGCAAACAGAGCTGGTGAACCAGGTGGGTACAGACCTGACTAAGCAGATAGCCGAGCGTGAACGCATGGGTCAAGACTTCAAAGCTGTCAACGACGTACTGGCTACGAAGAAGCAACACTTGGACGAAGCATATCGGAGGATATCCAAGTTCAACCAGCACTGGAAGGCTTCCCTGGCCAACAGGAAAGAGAAGGAGGATAAGCTGATGCTACAGATCTCCAAGCTGGAAGCCCAGGTGAAGGATAGTGAGAAGAGGTTTGATGAAGAAACCGCTCGCAGATACGCCGCCGAAGGCCAGCTCAACAGGGCTCTCGCTAACCTGAAGGAGCGCAAACTGACGTTTGAGTCCAAGAAGCGGAAGTTAGAAGATTGTTTCGGCGAAGGAGCATGGGAAGGTTTGGTCGAAGGTCTTCAGTACACCATTGTGCAAAGGGAATTACTCGTCGAAGGGTTACTCACTCTGCCTGATCATCCAGAAACGAAGGAGTTGTTAGAAGAGTATCGCGCCCGTGGCCGTACCTGACTATTTGTATTCCTTTTTTTTTTATCATTGTTGTATGCTGACCATCACCAGGCTTGTTGGCTGAGGTGACGCTGTTGATTCATCTTGTACTCGCTGATGTTGTGTACTGCCTTGATAGGCTTTCTTTATATATGAGATTGTTATTTCCATGACTGGACTCGGACTTCTTATCATCAGCACTGGCACTCAGGCACTAGGATCGGGGGAAATCTCCCTAACGCACAGACACACGTTTGCATTTGCATGAAGCATTTGCATAACGAGCATTTTGTCGTTTTTCCTAACCCTTTTGTGTTTTACAGGTTATTTCAAGTTGTTTCAGGTTGTCTCAGGTGGTTTCAGGATTGATCAGAGACTTATTCACCGCTATCCGACCAGAGCTAATCAAACCAGGATCATGGAGCAAGTACAAACTGATGTTCAGGCACTCCGCGAAAGAATGGATCGCTTCATGGAGCTCATGCAAGCGGTCGCCAATGGCCAGGATCAGCTCAGGACTCTGGTTCAGCCTTTGATTTCGAGGGTTGATAGCAATGGCGTGCTCCATGGTGGGACTGTGCCTACTCCTCCACCAGTTGAAACTCCACAGAATGGTGTTCCCGTGATCGGGGGCAACGGCAGTGCCAACGGCAATGTGATGGCCAACATCGGACTCAATACGACGGGCGTCGGTAATGGGAGTCTGGGAGCTAATGTCAATGTCGGGCTGGGCAACGACAATGCTGGCGTCGGGAATCTGTTTGGGCCTCAGCCATGGCTAGAGGATCGTCAGGACGATGTGTTCTCTCAGAGAGGTGCTGAAAGGGAGCTGAATGCTGAAGCACGGCTTAGATTCAAGGCACTTGAAGATAAGATGAGAGATATCGAGAATCAGAATACTTTGGGCGTTGATATGTCCAAGTTGGGACTAATTGCTGATTTCAAGGTGCCTCCCAAGTTCAAGGTACCTGACTTTGAGAAGTATAAGGTCACCACTTGCCCTCGTGTCCACCTGAGATCGTACTACAGAAAAATGTCTGCTCATTCTGAGGACGAGAAGTTGCTGATGCACTTCTTTCAAGACAGTCTTTCTGGGCCATCCCTCGAGTGGTACATGAGTCTGGAGCCTACTAGTGTGCGCACATGGAAGGATCTTGCTGAAGCATTTGTGCACCACTACCAATAAAATAGCGACTTGGCCCCGAACCGAGTCCAGCTGCAGAATCTGTCGCAGAGGAATAATGAAGGGTTTAAGGAATACGCTCAGCGGTGGCGTGAGTTGGCAGCTAGGGTTCAGCCGCCGATGGTTGAACGTGAGCTCGTGCAGATGTTCGTTGCCACCCTCCCAGGGGTTTATTATGAGAAGTTGGTCAGCGGTATGTCCGGAACTTTCTCAGATCTCATTATCACGGGTGAGCACGTCGAAAATGGGATCAAGATCGGGAAAATTCAAGGTGATTCATCCTCAGCTGGAGGCGGAAAGAAACCTTATGCTGGCAAAAGACGAGAAGGAGAAGCGAACGCTGTGACCAACGCTCGAAGGAAGGGTAAAGGTCCTCACCAGCAGGTGGCCAGTATAACTATCCCGGTGTCGCACCTCGAAAATTCATTTCGAACATACGACCCTCGCGCGAAAGGCGCGGAAAATGCGGTTCGACAGAGTCGCCACCGAACTTTATTTTTTCCGAATAAACGGGAGAGGAAAATATCGAGAAAACCTCTTAAACGTGGAAGGAACACGGCTGTCGCAACCATACGTTCCTGGGTTCGGGAGCCGGTTACGCGAGAGGAAGGTATTAGCACCCCTCACGTCCGTCGTACTCGACGGGAACCTCTTAATTCGAGTAGTGATGGATGTTAGCTAAACTTAATTCTTCTCTTCTCACTATTAAATGCTAAAGGATACTATAAAGGGATAAAGACACTAGGGGAAAAGGGATGGTTAGAGGATAGGGTGCTCGCCAAGGATTGGGGCCCTTGTGCCTACGTATGCTCATTCGGACGAGAATGAGAAATCAGAGCGTCGTAGTTCGACTACGGGAAAGGAAGGGGGAATGGAAGATGGAGTGAATTGTGCTCGCCAAGATCATCGCAATCTTGTGCCTACGTATCTTACATTCAAGAGTGAATGAAGAATCAGAGCGTTCGTAGTTTGTGATAACGACCATGAAAGAAACTGGATTGAATTGGTTTGAAATGGGTACGGATGACGATTACTCGAAGCTTAAGAAAGACTTCTCGGACCCAAGTAATCGGGAGAGCGAACCAAAGACTTGGGACACTCTCTTTTTCATCTTAAGAGAAGTTGTGTTTGAAAGGATGAGGTTGAAATGATGACGATTAATTGAAGCTTAAGAAAGACTTCTCAAACTCCGAATAATCGGGAGAGCGGACCAAAGACTTGGAATACTCTCTTTTCCTCGTGAAAGGAAAGTTGTTTGAGTTGTAGATAGTTGAACGATGTCGAGTTGTTAATATTATTTAGAGGCGTCAATTGTTCACACCCGAATAAGACAACTCGCATGTAAACAACTGAAAGCAAGATCAAAGACTTGAACCTGCTCTTTACACCTTGAAAAGAATTAAATAGTTGTTAATTGATTGATGTTTTGTTTCGAAAATCCGCTTGACGTTGGATCAAGGGTTTTGACTCGGTATCGCGTGCAAAGCGTGTTGAAAACGAAATTGTTTGAAAAAGAGACCGACTTGACTTACGCATCAAGGGTCGAGTTGTAATAGGTTGATGGCGAATGCGTATGAGCACTCGACTTACGAGTTGTTCGAAAGTGGCTCGATGATGAATCGAGAATTAGTTTGAAAATAGTTTGAATCCGCTCTAGTCCCTATGGGTGCTCCTAGGAGATAAACTAATAATCAGATAAATGCGAAACATACATCGGAATGGGGAAGGGATACATGTAATTTACACGGGATTGCACGAAATAAAGGGGTCTCATTGTCAGGTAGCCCAAGAGAAAGTCGTGTGTGTGCATTTGTGTCCTAAACTACGCCTTGAGCAAAGTCGGGCACGACTTAAAATCAAGATACCTGCAAATAACCAATGATACAACAGTCCATCAATTTGGCTTTTAGGAGTTTCGATAATTTATTATATGTTTTCAAATATGGGTGAATGAATGAATAATGAGATATAATATGTGAATAATAATATGACAATGATGAATAAATAATATGTTAAGATAAATATAACAATAATATGAATAATATGAATAATAATATAACAATATAATATCCACAATAATATTTGACGGAAATTCAAGTTAGTGGTCAATGAAATAAAATCGAAAGAAAAAAAAAGATGGTCTCAGATCCTTTGTTTCACGCCACTAATGTGACGGTTAAACGTCGGAAATCTCGTCATTGACCCAAACAGAAATGAATAAAAATAAAATCAAAAGTATACCCCAAATTTATTTATTAAAGAAACCTTATACTATTAGTTGAAGATATTAGCAAAAGAAAAAAAATACACAAAATAGAAGTCATCAAAATTGTTTTTTTTAGAAAACTATTTGTAAAACATTATATTAAAATCTTTTTTGAAAGAAAACCAAGGAAAAGGATAGGGGTGTACATGGAAAAGCAAACACGGGCTCATGAGCAGCATATGGCTCAGCCCATCATCAAACTCAAAACATCCTCTTTTTTTTAAAACAAAATAATAAGAAAAAAAATGCAAGAAAAAGAAAACAGAAACGCTCCTAAAACATCAACGATGCCAAGTTTCAAGTCAACCACTACCTTCATCGATCAATAATCTGAAAAAGTAAAACTCACTCAGCAAGCATCAACGTCTTCAAAAATGGGTCGAAACCCCATCAGCTCCAACCACAAAAAAACCTAATGTCGCTTTGTCCGAGGATTATCTCACCTTTCTTTCTTGCTCCACCTACTTTACTCCTTCTGATTCGTTTTTTCAAGCCTCATTGTCGATCTGGGTTTGCGCGACCGCTTCAAGTTCAAGCTTGAACTCGATTCACTCTTGTTTTGTGATAAGGTCTCTTTCCATTCTTCTATTTGATTTTTTTGTTTGCGAAACGTGTTATTCTGGTTTAGTTTGAGCTTTAGGGTTTTTGAAAGTTGAAGAGGGTTTATGGGTTATGTATTGGAGGAGATCGATGAGGGTCGTTTGAGGAAGGAGTTTAGGGGGTTGTTAAGTGGGTTCTGCGGCGAGTGGGTCGTTAATGGAGGAAATGTTGAAACTCTGATGATGGTGAAGTATGAGGACGATATGGGTGTATGATGAAATAGCGGATTTACGGTGTTTCTGGGTTTGAAGGTTCAAAAAAAAACCAGTGGAATTGGTGAGTGCTTCGTGTGGGGGAAGGTAGTTCCGTTGTTTTTTTAGGAAACGGCGGCGATTGTTGTGTTGAGAGGGTCAGTTTGGAGGAGAGTCGTTGTGGTTCTTGTTGAAGGTAAAGAGAATTTCTTGCTTTTAACAGAGTCGAAGGTTAAAGATGAGGGAGGAGTTTGAGTGATGGTGTCGGTTATGAGCTTATTGAAGGTTTTTGAATGGAGGGTTTTGGAGTTGGTGGAAGATTTGGGGATGAGGTTCTGTTAACAATGGTTTGATGAAGTTTAAAAAGGTTGGTGGAGACATGTGTTAAAAAAGAAGGGAAACGGGTTCAAAGATGTTAAAAGAGTCTTGAAGGTTGAAGATAGTTGAAGTGAGAAATCAAAGTTGAATGAAGGTGATGGGGATTAGAGTGTATTGGTTCGAAAGGTGATATGGGGTTTATGGATTTCAATTTCAGATGATTGAAAGAAAAGGACGAGATTTTGTCATTGGAGATGTTTGAAGAAGGGAAGAGAAGTCAAGTTCTGGTGTCTTCTCCCCCATCAAGAGTGATTTCACTTTGGGTATTTTTTAGAGGAAAATGTTGGTACCCCTATGCAGGGTCCTCAAGTGGTCTTTTTATAGTGGCCCTTTGTTACTATCAGAATCATGAAATGGTACGTGTCAATTGTTTTCTACCTTGGTTGTGTCTACTGATGGTGTGTCCCCTGTCTAGAGCTTTGGCAGTTTGTTTTGTAGTGATACAAACCACCATCTTGTGTTGGTTTCTTGCTAGTTTTTATTTTTATGCAGGTGGATGTAATGTAATTCTCACTGTGTTTTTTTTGTTTTTTTTGTGGAATAGCAGGTATGTATAGTTATGTTGAGTGATACACAGACATGGAAAGTTGCAGAAAGAGGGGTGAATTGCAGGAATTTGCTTGCACCTTTTTTTGGGGAATTTTGCAGGTGTTGTCTGGTGTGGCTTGTGGCAAGAGGTGTGAGGTAAGTAATGAGATCTCATGTGCTATTACTTTGTCTTTCATACAAGTTGATTTACTTCTCTTTGAATTTGTAGGACAAGCTGTATATTTGCAGGGTTTTGCATTAAGTTTTGGACAGTTTGTAGCAGGATTTCAGCAGATTGTGGTAATGGCTGTGGCACAGGTTTTGTTTTGTTTTTTTTGTAGAAGAATTGTACAGTTTGTAGAGGCTTGGGCGTTGTGGAGTTTGTTTCTTCCTTCTTGTGAGCTATGGTTTTTTATGCAGACTTTTTTCTTTTTGGAGTGGTATTCAAGAGGTGAAGGTAGTTGGTGCAGGTTTGGCTTTGAGGCGCGTGCTGTTGCATTTTGATATTAAGGTATTGTGAAAAACATCTACTGAAATCACTCTCCCTCTGTTTCTCTGCAGGTTGTAGTTTTCTTTCTGCTAACATCTTACATGGTGCAGGTGATGTTCTGCTGCAGTTTGTGAATTGGCACAAGATGTTGGTCCTTTTTTATTAATTGTGAGCTGGGGTTGAAGTTTTTTGTAGGATGTATGAGATACAACTATTGGTGTATGAATGGTTTTGAAAAACAATTGTGGAGTCGCATTCGTTTTACGTAACTGGCATTGTCCTTTTTTGCTAGTAGCTTGGTGCTGGTTGTGAGTCTGTGAACATTATCTTGAAGTGGGACCTGGTGTAAAACTTTGGGAGAACAAAAAATGTCACTTTTTTGAAGGTATCGATGGGTTAAAACTTGGCTTATGTAAAGAAATCTTGGCCTTGTATCTTGAAAACCATAACTGAATATTCTCTGTAATTTGAACTTTGTAATTAGGCTTATCTCTTGTGCAGAACTTCGTAACTCATGGCCATTTATTATGGATTTCAACAGGTGTAGCAATGTTTTGAATGTGAATTTTCACACTGCAACGAATAATATTAATGAGGCTTTGTTGCAAAATCTGGTTATTATAACTTCCAATTAAATTAAATTTGTATGGAAATTAATAATAAAGATGGGCTTCCCACCAGGCCTTTGATTTAATTCATGAATTTTGTAGAACAAACTCAAAGCTTGACTAAATTTAATCCAAATTAAAACTCACTTAAAACCATTCAACCAATGCTTGTGATCATTGAAGCGCTGCGGTGGAATTATAATTTGGACTAAAATGATGAAAATTGAATGTGATGTGGACTGATCTTGAACTCATAATTATTTCAAATTCTTCAGCTCTTGACTATAATAATAGTGATTAAAATTGAATTTCCATTTCTACTCCATAATCACATTTGAAATTCCCCTTGAGTTTCCTCTTTGAATCAACTTGTGAGAAACAAATTGAACCTGAATCAGTCTTCAATTCTCCTTTGAAATCTTACTTGTACTGACAATCCAAATCTTGAACTGAATAAACAACACTAAACTGCATTACAACTGCGCATGTGCTTTAATTAAAGCCTTAGACGCACATCGTATGAATCCTACACCATGACCTTAATCATGAAACTAAATCCCTGCTTGACCAAAACTAGGTTATATCCCATAAACCCCAGTCAACACATACATAATTCCCCCGATAGCCTCAAGCGAACCCCCGTTCCATTTGATTCATCACTGCGGTACCTTGAATAACAGCCACATATATATATTTTTTTTATTTTCTGTATAATGATTAGTGAGCGAATGTAAAGATGAAACCTATATATGGGTAGGACAAATTTGGGGTATGACACCCGGCAGTTCCACAGCAGCAGCAGCAACCGAATCAACAGGGATACAGAAAGTATCAGAATCGGGCACCTTTGGCGAACCGTCACCTCGAGACACCGCCCATGTTGTACGCGCAACTCTTGCAGACTTTGCTTCAGCTACAGTTGATCCAGAAGAGAACGCTGGCTCCCTTGACAGGGGCACCTCCGCCAGGGTACGACGCGAATGCCACTTGTGAATTTCACTCAGGGGCACCAGGCTACACAATAGAGAACTGCAAAGCCTTCAAGCATAAGGTGCAGGACATGGTGGATGCCAAGATCATCAACTTCTCCGATAATGTGCCAAATGTAACGAAGAATCCTATGCCGAATCATAGGGGAGGCGGAGTGAACGCCATTATCGAAGACGAGAGTTCAGACTTGTTGACTGACGTCAGAGATCTGAAGACGCCGCTTAGCTTCGTTAAAGCTAAGTTGCTGAAGAGAGGGTTCTTTCCAGGTTGCGGAGAGCTATGTATGGACTGTGCCACACGTTCTGATGGATGTGAGCAGTTGGTAGAAGGAATTCAAAGTCTGATGACTGAAGGGATTTTACAGTTTAGCCGGAGGGCTGAATGTGGATCAGGAGAGATAGTGCTGAACCAAGCTGATGAGGTCGCCACCATCACCATCCCTCGCCAGGCGATAACTATTTCTGCGCCCAGACCACCCACAATTACTATCACCTGAGCTAGGTCGATACCCTTCGAGAGCACTAACGTCGTTCCGTGGCATTATGGGGCTGAAGTCTACTGCAACGGACAGAAGTTGGAGCTGGAACCGTTTGGGTCGACTGCGGAGAAACTTGCGGAAATCAGTGGTATTACTCGCAGCGGAAGAGTATTTGCACCACCAGAGGTCGCAGCGGATAAAGCGGTCAGAGCTGATGCGGCCGATAAAGGTAAAAGTAAAGTCGTTGAAGAGGTTCCGCGTGGGGCAGAAAAAGACTTACTTGTTAAAGATGCCGAGGAGTTTATGCGGTTGATTAAAAAGAGTGACTACAAGATTGTAGATCATCTCCATCAGACGCCCTCGAAAATTTCTATTCTGAACTTGTTGTTGTGTTCTGAAGCACACCGCAACGCACTGCTGAAGGTGTTGAATGCCGCCTATGTCCCGCAGGAAATATCGGTAAATCAGCTAGAAGAAGTCGTAGCCCACGTGAATGCTGGAAATGGTTTAGGTTTCACTGACCTGGAGCTGACGCCGAAGGGGAGGAATCACAATAGCGCCCTGCACATCTCGATAGAGTATAGGGGCACGATTATGTCGCACGTGTTGGTGGACACGGGTTCGTCACTTAATGTTCTTCCGAAGAAGGCATTAATGAAGTTGGATACTCGTGGAGTGATTTGCACACTCAGTGATCTGGTTGTGAAGGCGTTCGACGGAACTAAACGACACGTTTTCGGGGAGGTGACCCTGCCCATCCAAGTAGGCCCGGAAACGTTCGACGCGGTCTTTTATATTATGGACATCATGCCTGCCTACAGTTGTCTCTTGGGCCAGCCGTAGATCCATGCTGCTGGTGCCGTGACCTCCACGTTGCACCAAAAACTCAAATATGCTGTCGGGGGTAGCATCGTAACCGTGTGTGGCGAGGAAGACATAATGGTGAGCCATTTGTCATCCTTCAAGTATGTGGAGATGGATGGCGAAATCCATGAGACTCTATGCCAAGCGCTCGAAGCCGTCAAAGTGAAGGACGTAGCTCCTGTGGTCACTGAAAAGCCAGAGATGACTCTCTCCTCATTCAAGGAAGCTCGGGCCGTTGTCCAAGCCGGATCTACCCCAGGCTAGGGGCAAATTTTGGAGATACCCAACAAGCAAGACAAGTTTGGGTTGGGATATTCTCCTGGAGCTGAAGCTTCTTCTTCTTCTAGCAGTGCGTCGCGAGGTAAGGGGCCGATCCAGTTTACCAGCGGCGGGGTGATTTTCAAAAGCATCAACGCGGTGTCTGAAGACAGCGGAGATAGCGACTGTAACCTCGACTCTTGGATCCAGCCAAGCAAGCCAGGCGAGGGCCTTACCAACTGGTCCGTCAAGGATATCATCCAGATGACAAGCGAAGAGTAATGATTTACTTTTTCCAATCAATGTACAACCCTATGTCCTACCCGGGGCATAGTGGTTTTATTGTCAGGGCCTTGTTGGATTATGTACATGCATTTTGTTAATAAATCAAAGGCGTTTTCTTCGTATTCAAATATTGTGATCTCTGTTATTCCTGTTTTATATTTGTTTTGAAAAACAATAAAATGGCAATGGGGTTTGTGCTAACCTGCACATCCTTGTTTTAAACTTAACCCTTGTTATTGCAGGATCCACATGACAGATGACATCGACTCTGGACCTTCTACGGCTCACTTCGACTTCGATTGCCCGATCTATCAAGCCGAAGAAGGGATTGATGAAGACGAAGACCTTCCTGAAGAGTTGGCCCGCTTGTTGAAACAAGAGGAGAAGGTTATTCTGCCTCATGAAGAGGAGATTGAGATCGTGAATCTGGGTTCTGAAGAACTCGTCAGAAATGTCAGGATAGGGGCTGCATTGCAGAGTGATGTCAAGCAGAGATTGGTCGAGATGCTAAGAGAGTATAGTGACGTCTTTGCTTGGTCATACGAAGATATGCCCGGACTCGACACGGACATCGTGGTCCACCATTTGCTGTTGCGAGAAGATTGTCCTCCCGTCAAGCAGAAGCTTAGGAGGACGAGACCAGATATGGCCGTTAAGATCAAAGAAGAAGTGCAGAAACAACTTGATGTTGGCTTCTTAGCGGTCACTACTTACCCTCCTTGGGTCGCCAACATAGTGCCTGTACCGAAGAAGGACGGTAAGGTACGAATGTGCGTCGATTATCGGGATTTGAATAGGGCGAGCCCTAAAGATGATTTCCCGCTACCTCATATTGATGTGTTAGTCGAAAATACAGCCCAGTTCTCCGTGTTTTCGTTCATGGATGGCTTCTCCGGTTACAACCAGATCAAGATGGCGCCGGAGGACATGGAGAAAACGACGTTTATCACTCCCTGGGGAACATTTTGCTACAAGGTAATGCCTTTCGGTCTGAAGAACGCAGGGGCCACTTACCAACAAGCAATGGTAACTTTGTTTCATGACATGATTCATCATGAGATTGAAGTCTATGTTGATGACATGATTGCGAAGTCCCAAACGGAGGAGGGACATCTGGTCAATTTGCTGAAGCTTTTTGAGAGGCTTAGGAAGTTCAGGTTGAGGCTGAATACTAACAAGTGTACTTTCGGAGTACGGTCCGGAAAGTTGCTGGGGTTTATCGTGAGCGAAAAAGGCATCGAGGTCGATCCTGCGAAGATAAAAGCGATACAAGAAATGCCAGTGCCAAAAATAGAAAAAGAAGTTCGTGGTTTCCTGGGCAGAATAAACTACATTGCAAGATTTATTTCTCAGCTCACGGCCACGTGTGAACCGATGTTCAAGCTTTTAAAGAAAGATCAGGCGATTATCTGGAATGAGGATTGCCAGAAGGCATTCGACAAGATAAAGCAGTATCTTCAGGAACCTTCAATCTTGATACCCCCAGTGGCTGGACGGCCATTAATCATGTACTTGACAGTTCTTGAGAATAGTATGGGGTGTGTTCTCGGTCAGCACGACGAGACGGGCAGAAAGGAGCATGCCATTTACTACTTGAGTAAAAAGTTCACAGACTGTGAATCTCGCTACTCGATGCTGGAGAAGACGTGTTGTGCACTAGCCTGGGCTGCCAAACATTTACGAAAGTACATGCTTAATCACACCACCATGCTAATTTCGAAGATGGATCCGATCAAGTACGTCTTCGAGAAGCAAGCGCTTTCGGGAAGGATTGCCAGATGGCAAATGGTGTTGACGGAATATGACATTCAGTACATTTCCCAGAAGGCCATCAAGGGAAGCGTATTGTCTGATTACCTTGCCGAACAGCCGATCGAGGATTATCAGCCGATGAAATTTGAATTCCCTGATGAGGATATTATGTTTCTCAAAGCGAAGGATTGCGATGAGCCGTTGCCCGACGAGGGGCCAGATAGGAAATCTCAGTGGAAGTTGATATTTGATGGGGCGGTTAATTCCTACGGAAGTGGCATTGGGGTGGTCATCACGACTCCCCATGGATCCCATATCCCGTTCACTGTGAGACTGACGTTTCCAGTCACCAATAATGAAGCGGAGTACGAAGCATGCATCATGGGTCTAGAAGAGGCAATTGATTTGAGAATCAAGAACCTAGACGTATATGGTGATTCGGCGCTTGTGATCAACCAGATTAAAGGGGAGTGGGAGACTCGCCAATCGAATTTGGTGCCGTACATGAACTATGCCAGAAGGCTACTTCCGTTCTTTAATCGAGTGGAACTCCATCATGTGCCCAGGGCTGAAAATCAAATGGCTGATGCCTTAGCCACGTTAGCTGCGATGTATAAAGTCAATTTTTGGAATGAAGCTCCAAGAATTGTCCTTTCTCGTCTTGATAGACCTGCATTTGTCTTTGCGATCGAGGAAGCCGCCGACGGCAAGCCATGGTTCCATGACATCCAGACTTTCCTTATGACTAAGGAGTATCCTGCGAGAGCGTCAACCCATGATAAGAAGACTCTGAGGAGGTTGTCTGGAAATTTTTATCTCAATCCTGATGGAGTGTTGTATAAGAGAAACCACGATCTCGTGCTACTCAGATGTGTAGATGATAAAGAGGCGAGTATGCTCATGGAAGAAGTCCATGAAGGCACATTTGGTACGCACGCCGGCGGGCATGCTATGACGAGAAAGATCCTGAGAGCAGGATACTACTGGCTGACGATGGAGTCGGATTGCTTCAAATTCGCGAAGAGATGTCATAAATGCCAGATTTATGCTGATAAAGTTCATGTGCCGCCGTGCCCGTTAAATGTCATGTCCTCCCCGTGGCCGTTCTCCATGTGGGGCATCGACATGATAGGCAAGATCGAGCCCACTGCATCCAACGGTCATCGCTTCATTCTGATAGCTATCGACTACTTCACCAAGTGGGTGGAGGCAGCCTCGTATGCCAATGTGACCAAGCAGGTGGTGGCTAAATTCATAAAGAGGGATATCATCTGTCGTTACGAAATTCCCGAGCGGATCATTACTGATAATGGTTCGAATTTGAATAAGAAGATGATGAAGGACCTGTGCCAGAGTTTCAAGATTGAACACCACAACTCATCTCCTTACTGGCCGAAGATGAATGGCGCCGTTGAAGCGGCCAATAAGAACATAAAGAAGATTGTTCAGAAGATGGTTGTGACCTACAAGGATTGGCATGAGATGCTGCCATTTGCACTGCACGGTTATCGTACAACGGTGCGTACGTCAACCGGGGCAACTCCTTTCTCCTTGGTGTATGGTATGGAAGATGTCCTACCGTTAGAAGTGGAGATCCCTTCTTTACGAGTTTTGGTTGATGTGAAACTCGACGAGGCAGAATGGATTACGAACCGACTGAACCAACTCAGCCTGATGGACGAGAAGAGGTTAGCATCGATTGCGCATGGTCGTTTATACCAAAGCCAAATGAAGAAAGCCTATGATAAGAAGGTGCGTCCTAGAAGCTTTCAGACGGGTGATCTCGTCCTGAAGAAGATTCTTCCTCCACACTCCGATCACCGGGGCAAGTGGACTCCCAATTACGAAGGTCCGTACGTCATCAGCAAAGTCTTCTCGGGAGGAGCTTTATTGTTATCGACGATGGATGGTGAAGATTTTGCATCCCCGGTGAACGCGGACGCAGTTAAAAAATACTTTGCTTGAAAGCGACCCGCTGGACAGTAAAAAGAGAGTCCAGGCAAAAATGGGGCATCCCGGCGAACCATAAAAAAGGAAAAGGTTCAGGCAAAAATTAGGGACATAAATTGAAAAAATGTACACCCGCAAAGTCGAAAACCCGGATGGGCGACTTTGGCAAAAAAGGGTATCCCGGTGAACTGACAACCCGCAAAGGGCGGTTCACGCAAAAGTTACGGATTTGAAAAAGCAAATGATTGTGTTCCGCGTGTGGACTTTCTTTGTTTAGTGGTTTGGAAGACCTGAGGGCCGTTTATCTGAATCAATCTCTTCTGGAGCTGAAGCATCAGAGAAGTATCGAAGTCGAGTGGGTCATAGAGGGATCAACTCATGGTGTTCGTCTACGCCTCGTTACCGACATTTGTATATACTGATGTATATTTATGTTTTATTTTTTGCGCGGCTTCCTCATTCCAGGAGCTTGCATCTGTTGTAAAACATTTTTACCCATTCAGGGGTTCGTTATCAATAAAATGTATACTATTCAGCAATTCTGTTTGTCTGTTTAGCATTTATCTGTTTTGTTTTCGAAAAAGAACGCCGATGTTTTTGATAAAATGCGCATACATAAACTCACTGGCCTAGGCCACTGATTGTTGAAACAATGAATTATTTGAACATTGTCACGAGATAATAACCTTGATAGGTCCCTTTGAGAAGGGTATCTTGTCTATTTGTTTGTGTTGTTACAGGTGTAGCATGTTCCAGATAGTGCGTCGTGCGTATCCCCAAGCGGGATGACTCCTCCTTCCGCAGCAAAGTTCAGCAGCCTCTCCCCGCAGAGTCTGAACGCGAGATTGTGAGCATTGATATGTCTCCCCAGGCAGAGAAGATTCTCTCCCCAATAAGATGCATCCTGAAGGAATGTCATCTCCCCAACTGAGTCATTCACTGAAGTGTGCAGCAACTGATAGTTCCAGACTGAAGTCTCCAGTGGAATTGAGATTCCCCATAGAGTCGTACTCTCCCCAGCAAGCAGAATGATTTCTTCTTCCTCAGCCGAGTTTGCAGATCCCCAAGAGAGCCGAGTCCTTGGAAGCTGCTCAGGCCATGATGGGTTTTCCCCAGTGGAGTGTTGAATAGCTAATGTTGGGTTTCCCCGCCAGAGCCGTTATCTTCAGGGAAGTAGCCGTGAAGGTCGTGTAGTTTATTCCTGCGATTGACATCGCTCTCCCTCAGCAGGTCCAGGTTCTCGTAGAACTTCGTCCCCTGCAGCAGTCAGCTGAAGTTTGTTTCCCCTGCGGAGTCCAATTGAGATTGGTGTGACCTTTGTTCTCCTCAGCAGGATGATTCCTTCCCCCTATCTGAGTGGTTCTTTCTCCTTGACAGGAGGATTCTCCCTTCATCATTTATTTTGCTGACGGGATCGCATCATTTTGCATGACTGCATAGCATTTATCATAAACGCATAGCATTTCCACCGTGCGGAGCATTGCGCCATTGCCGAAGCATATGCATAATAAGCATGATCTAGGTTGTTACCGTTCTTGTTTTGCAGATGTTCCGCCGTAGAATTGATTGCTCAAGATGATTCTTGAATTCTCCCCAACGAAGTTGCTTGCTCAAGATGATTCTTGAATTCCCCAGCAAGGTCGTTTGCTTAAGATGATTCTTAAAATCCCCAGTGCAGTCTCCAGAGTTGGTTGCTCAAGTTGATGCTTAGAGTCCCCGGCAGAGTGTTTGCTCAGGATGATTCCTGAAAACTCCAGCATAGTCCCCGGCAGGATGATTCTTGAAGTCCCGACGGAGTTATTTGTCCAAGATGATTCTTGAAGTCCTCAGTAGAGTTGATTCATCCAGAATGATTCCTGGATCCCCGAAGCAGAGTTACTTGATAGTTCTCCAGAATCCACCAGCGGAGATGTGTCATCCCCACCCGGTTTCTGAATAGCGAAGTTGAAACTTCCCCGGAAGACTTGATAATTGAAGTCCGACCGAGTTAACGAAGCAGTTCTCTCAGCTGATGTGGAGTGCCTGATGGCAGAAGATTGTATATCCCCAGTTGGTTCATGATTGACCGAGAATTCTATTCCCGACTTACTGATGAAGTCCGGCTGATGCCCGAAAGTTTCCTTTGAATGCCCGACGGCATGATTTAACTTGATTGTTGACCTGATGAGTCCCGAGGAATCTGGATGCCTGACGGCATGATCGACCATGTATTACTAGTTACCGTGTGACCAATTCTCCAGCTAGTTGTTGTGCAACTAATATTTCAGTGTTCGAAGATTTGTTCCCATCAGAGTACCGTGTGCTTGTGCAGTTGGCAAATTTCCGGGTTTGTCGGTATTCGACCGTCTTTTACCTTGATTGGTTGAGAGCCGTTCGCTTCTCACCCAGTCAGGTTCAAGCCGTTTGAATAGGGGCAGCTGTTGCACCCCAAAATTTGACCAACACTTCTTTACCTAGCTTGTGGTTCATCTCATTCACAATTAGCATTATCACTTGCATTTCATTGACATGTATGCAGTAGATCAAGAGGTATGATTACCAATCAAGAGCTACACAAGACTTGGAAGCCAGCCAAGAAGGTTATTCAAGTGTTCAAGGGTTGATATCTTTGTCAGAGAAGTCAAGAGATCCTCAGAGAAATTGGTTGAAACCAAGGTTGTGTGCCTCCTAACTTGAGAGTTGTGGGAGCTCCTCAGATGATTCTGAAGCTATGAGGATGGACTTGAAGCTTTATAGAGCTTATGAGATGTCTTGAAAGCCATCATGAAGCCTAGAGAGGTCATTGTGCAAGAATAAGAGACTCAGCCATGAGTGGTGTAATTAGGGTTTGACTGGGTTAGGCCTAGGTCAACTGATGATTTGGAGAGGGTTGAGACCTAATCCAAGAGCCATGTGATCATGGATTGATGCATTGAGATGCTATGATGATGATTCCAAGGTCAACTCATCATGATTGAAGAGTTTGAGAAGTTTCAAGCTAGGGTTTCTAAGGCTTGACTGTGTAAAATCCCCTAGTTTGACCCCTATCTTCAAGGTAGTTTAGCTCAAGATGTGATTGTCATATCATCTTACCCCCAACATTAATGTTGTAGAGCTTGATCTTAGCTTTAATTTGAGTACTAGAAGTCCTTGATAGGATTTGTAGATCTCAAGTTATGACTTTGACAAGTTACAGGTCATCTGAGGTATGTGAATCTGGGGCCTTGAAAGTCACCCAACTTGCATCCTACCTTTGCCCACGAAGGATGATTCCTATGAACTTTTTGTCAACATGAATGTTTTTCCTTATCTTCTTAGCTTTCCAGAGAGTACTAGAAGTCCTTGATAGGATTTGTAGAACTCAAGTTATGGCTTTGACAAGTCAATGGCATTTTGGTCATTTGGAGATTATAGGTCATTTCAAGCATAAGGCCATAACCCCTATTTCCAAGCTTCAAATGGAAAAATCTTCAACATCAAACTTGCTTAAAATGATGTTTTAAGGCTATTAAGGAAGTCATGAGATGTTGAAAAGACTTGTAGCTCAAAGTGATAAAAATGGCCTAAAATGGAGGCATAAGTTAAATAAGTCAAAGTTGGAAATTGAAATTTCCAAGTTACACATCTAAACCATGGCATGTAATAGGTCATTTTGACTCCAAAGAACATTTTAGAAACAATGGTTCAGCCACATTTTTGATTTGAGGTTTATATCATGGGGTTGCTTTGGAAAATGGTTACTTGCATACTAAGGTACAAATGCAAAACACAAGGAAAGGCAATGTACAAGCTAGTAAAGTGTCTTAACACATCACATATCTCATCTAAGGAGATTTTATGGTCAGAACAAGTTGCTGCAAGAGGCATAGCATGAGATGATACATGAGATGGATGAAATCAAAAACTCATGGCATGAGAATCCCAAATTCTCATTGGATGATTCCAGAAAGTTCTAGAGGGTTTAGAATCATCCTATATAGTGTTTAGAACTTGCTCAGATGCAAGGTTGGTGAGAGATTAGAGAGGAGAGTGAGATAGCCATTTCAATTGCTTCCATTGCAAGTTGAGATCAAATTCTACATTCTGCTTCATTTCCATTGCTTCTTTCAATCCTAACACCTTCCATTGATCATACTGAATGTGTGCATACCAAATTGAGGGCAAGATCATGAAGAATTAAAGAGTTAGAATTTGGATTTTGGGAGCTGCAAGTCAAGATCGGGTTTGGAGATTCAGGCTTTCTTGATCAAATCTTTTGCAAACAGAAGCTTTATCATCAATCAAGGAAGGTTTCTGAAGAGTTTGAGAGGCTGAAGTGGAGCTTTGACCTATCTGATATTCAAGATTTAACAGGTTTGTAAATTTTCCTCTACACCATGATTTGTGCATAATTAGGTAAAGTTGTTAGGTTAGAATGGTTAGAGACAAGTAGGAGATGGATTCTGGAAAGTTTGAAGGCATTTGATGAAGTTTGAGTTAGTGACACCATTTTTGTTTGGACCAAGAACACGATGTATAGTGAGCTATAACATGAGTTTGATATCAAGAATTAACCAGTGTGAGGTGGTGATCATTCTGAGGTAACCAATTTCAAGAATTATTAGAATTGAAGTTTGAGCATAATTTTGGTCTTGGACCAGGTTTAGAGATTAAGGGCATGTCAATTGATTCTAAGGATATGGTTGGATTCAGGGTTGAATTTAGAGCAGGTTAGGGTTTTGAACCATGGATTTTGGTTGAGAATTGAGGTGATTCGATTGTGGTGAAGATTGAGCTATGAAGCTCTGTTTCCATGGCTTCTTCATTCAAACCCTAGCTGGAGGAAGAAGATAAAGACATGGCCGTTGGATCATGCGTGGACCCATTGACTGGACCTAGATCTGAAGGCTGAGATTCAATTTCGCTTGAAGAGGGAATTCTGAAGATACCCCAAAGCGCTGCGTTTCATTAAACTGTGGTATTGGGCTTAAGTTGATACTTGCTATCCACACCCCACTCTCATGGCCCATTGGATATTGAACTGATTTTTGTTACTCTTTGCACCGTGCTTTTTCTTTTTTCTCTACATTTTTGAATTTGTTTTCTGATTAATAACTAGGCCTAGCGCATTTGATAATCCCACCCCCATTTTAAGCCCAGTCATGAATTGAACTGAATATTATTGCTATCTACACCAATGTTTTACCATTTTAATTTCTTTTTCTCCATTTTACTTTAATCTTTGAAAAATCATATTAAATAGAAAAATGATGATTTTTGCATGGGGATTTTTTCTCCCATTTCATCTTAATGTCTAGAAAATTATAAAATCAAAATATTTGCATTTCATGCATTTTTAATATTTTTTTGTGTATTTTCTCTTTTAATAGCTTTTTAATTCCTTTTATGTTGATGCATAGATTTGTAGAATTTTGTTTAGCTAGTTCCCTTTGAATTTTTAGGCCATTCTTTTTAGGATAGTTAGATTAGGACTTTAGTTCCCCTTTGGATTTATTCCATAATTTTGTGATTAAGTTTTGATTAGTTTTGATTAGATGACTTTAGGTTGTATAGATTTAGGTCAATCCTTAACATAGGTCCACCATAACACTAGAATTGTGGGTTTCTAGGTCAAGATAGATATTGCGACATATAGGGTATTAAGGGTAGTCATATAGGATCCCCTAGAAATTATATTAGATTTTAATATAATAGTATGCTATTTTTAATGGATTTTTGTAATTGATGGTTGTTTGTGTTGCCCTTGTGGGCTTGTATTTTGTTTTGCCTTGCTTTGTGGGTTTTTGCTTGGCTTGGTCTTGCTTTGAGGAGCATGGAGGAGCATAGTAGAAGACTTGGAGATTGAAGAAAGAGCTTGAGAGCTTGGAGTCTTGTTTGTTTTGTTGTTGTTTTAGGGTTAGGAATTAAGTAGAGCTTAGACTTAGTTAAGTTCTTTCTTAAACATGGATGGTATCTTTCACCTCCATTCCTCCCCATGATTCAAGGTCCTTCCATGGTATTCACCTCCCTCCTTTGGAAGGATAAGTGATGGTACCTAGGAAGTAGAACCTTTGAGGGAACCATTCTTTTGATGTTAAACCCTTATAGGTCACCTTTGGTGGTCAATAAGCAGTTTAATATCCTAGCTTATCCAGTTAAGTGATTTCCTCTGGTTTGAGTATCTTGAGAGATGTTGGGCTTGAGTGTGAAGATGAAGACTTCGTTGAAGAGTAGGGAAGAGGATGATTCCCTGAGCATTGCCATTCCAGCTGAAGCTTGAAGAGCAAGGAGAGCAAGAAAAGCAGATTGATACTTGAAGATCCAGTAAAGACTGAATGAAGAGCTGAGGCTTAAAGATTGAAGGATGAAGTTGACATTCCCAGATAATTGAGGATTTCTCTGAGAAGCTGAAGCTTGTAGGAAGAGAAGACCAAGTTGAGACTGGTAAAGCAAGGAAAGCTTGAGAGCTTGAAGATTGAGTTGACACTTATGAAGAGGATTCAATTGAGATTGACAGAAGAGCTGAAGCTTGAAGATCAAAGAATAAGTTGATACTTACTTTGAAGCTTGGAGATCCTGAAGGAATCAAGTTGATACTTGTGGTTAAGAGTGAAGCCTGAAGGTGGAACTGATCAAGGAGCTGAAGCTTGGAGAGGAAGATAAGTTGAAACTTATGTTGAAGGGTTGAAACCTGGAGAAGCAAATTGATATTTGTCAAGAGTGATTGAAGCCTGAAGACTGAGTTGCTGTCAGAAGAGCTGAGGCTTGGAGTTGAGAGAGGGGTGGATCTGCTTTCTTCTTTGTTTCTTTTCTGTATTGATGTGCCTTGTTTGACTTGCTTGATGCATTAGAATAAGTTCATATCTAGAATAGCTTTAATCTAGGAGCATGATTGCACTAGAGGTTGAGTTGCTCCCTCTGCTTGTATTGTTACTGTATGGCTTTGCTTGCGGGTATTCGGTAGAGCCCTGCTCCCTTGCCCATGTGGTTTATTTTGCTTGATAGCATGATTTTATTTCTTCTGTATGATTGCAGTTTACTGTATTTTTCTTGATAGCATGATTTTATTTCCTCAGTATGATTACTGTTATTCATTCTGGCTTGAGGTTGAGACGAGCTTGTGGAGGCTGATACCCCACACACATTTCCTCCCTCACTTGCATTGCATGCATTTTACTGTATTACTGTTTACTGTTTAAGCTGATGCTTTATCTGTTTCTGTATCATTGACATGATCCCTTAGGACTCTCATTTCCTTTGATAAGGAAGTGATGATAGAACTTTATGTTGAAACCTATGCATGATAACTTCTAGGAGTTCCCTGTTTCAAACTTCAACCATAGGATGAATCCTTGGCATGACAACAGTAGGACTTGATAGTCTCCCCGTAGTTGAGTCTGTTCTCTTCTCATCTCAAAACAGCTTAAGATACAGTAATCATGAATGATTTCTTTCGTACGTTACGAGCCTTAAGCTATCTGAGAAAGGATTGTTGGAGAGCTTCTTTTCAACAGTCTGGATGTTTAGTATGGCACCCTTTGGGTAACATGCGACGCATTCACTCTCAGGTCATAGTCTCTAGTGCGATTGAAATTGCAAACACAATAAAAAACACTTCTTCCGTAAAAGACAGAAAACAAACTTCAAACCTTTTTGCCCCGTGGGCCCATAATTCAAAGGAAAACTTTTCTGAAGAAAAGAGTGTCGTTAAACTTCAGCGCCAACGCAAACAGGCTTTGTCCCTAACTGCTGGAACTGTTGTTTAACCATACTCGATAAAACAGATGAATCTGAATCCCCATAAACCGTAGTGTCCCGAACTACGTAAGCTCTGATCTCTCATACCTGTTGAGAGAACGTAGGCACAATACCGATGTATTGGCGAGCCACCTTCCCCGTAACCCGTCGTAAGTCAAACTACGTTGACTCTGATTTCTCATTCTCTGATGAGAATACGTAGGCATAAAGTGCGACGCTTTGCCGAGTCATTTTCTTTTCTGTTTAAGCCAGCCTTGATAGGTAGATAGATAAACCAACTTGTCCAGTAAACACAACATGCGTGGATCCCATTGAGTACGATGGACGTGAGGGGTGCTAATACCTTCCCCTTGCGTAACCGACTCCCGAACCCAGACAATGGTTGCGACGACCTTGTCTTACCCTTTTTCGTTAGGTTTTTCCGATCGTTTCCTTTCCCGCTCCGAGGGATAAATAGCGAAAGGTGGCGACTCTTCTGTTTTTCCGACACCTTATTTTCGCGAAAGCGACAGCTGGCGACTCTGCTGGAGACCGAACCCAGAATCTCTGGTTCTCCGGTTCCCTATGCGAGTCATTCCTAGCGCTTGTATGACTACTTGTTGGGTTGTACTTATTTACCGCATTTCATTTCTCGCATTTTATTTTCAGTATGATATGATTATCTGTGCTGTTGTGGGAGGGGCATTCTGATGAGTGAGAAGCCAGACCCAGGCTTGAGTGAACATAACATTAGTTGCGGAAATTAGTGGGCGCGTGCTTGCTTTGCAGGCACTAGTGTCTCACGAAATCCACGCTCAGACAAGGTCCTCCCGGTTGACTTCTCTTTCAACCCTTTGGGTTGAGACGGTTGCTGGTTTGGAGGATTGTCGACTCTGGGGACCGATCATTTGTGATTCAGCCGAGTGAGGCCGCTTCATGAGCTGGTGATGCCACACCTTCTGGGTATCGTATCACCCCTCTTGAATGTTTGTGACGCTGATGAACGCATAGGATGCCGAACATGAGTCAGTTTAGGTCCATACCTGTGAGCAGGGTTGGGTTTATTGCAGGAAACTTTGACCTTCAGACTACCTGGTTTTCTTGATAGTGAATCAGTTTTGTTTGTACTAGAGGTTCTCTTCATCAGATATATGATTGTTCTTGACAGAATATTGCTCTGTCCCGCTCATCACACGGGGTCGGCCCAATCCATCTCTCCGTCGTGGAGGGCCTAGCTCATTGATCAGTTGTCGCGCGCGGATCAAAAAGAGTGTTTTTGATGAAAACGTAATACAGCGACAATTCAACTCGGATATTGTCTCAAGGATTCTTTTATGTGATTAATCTACCAAATTCAAAATGGAGGGGGATTTGGTTTGATTTTTGATCGGATAAATAAAGAAAATGCAATTAAGCGGTTAAAATAAGTGATTATCAAAATAAGTCAATCTACTGTTATCGGTTCCGGCTTATCAAGGGTTTCTACCTTACCAATTTCCTAAGCGATTTCGATCTCTATTTGATTCCTATGTCAATTAACAAACGCAAACGACATAAACTAGATTAACAATCCTATATTCCAAATTAAGCAAACGGATTAAGTTTTCGTGAGTTAAGCAAACACGAATTATAAACGCGAATTAACGACAAAGCGACGTAACGACGAATAAATGCTAAGGATGCAATCATACGAATTTAATCAAAACAATTCTATAAACTAACAAATTAAGCAAAAACAATTCATAGAATAGTGTTGAAAGAGAAACGAATTAGATTGATAAAGTAAAAACCTCAAAGCGTTGGAACGCGATTACAGCAGAATGACTCTAAGGAATTAGCTCTCCATGGTTCTCTCAAAGCTCCGAATGTATTTTTCGTGAAAATGTAACTAGGTGAACAGTAACACGAGTATTTTTCCTTTAAAAAGAAAGCAAATTCGGGTCATAACCCAACTGGGTCGAAAACATAACCCAGGCCCAATACATGACCCAACACTAAAATAAAATTATAATTCAGTAACTTCAAACGGAATTCTGGAATTTTGGGCTCCGAATCTGACTTCGACTCCGACATGAAAGTCGTGGCTCTCTCTCTTAGCTTTCCGGCGATTTTTAGAACGCCTCAAACGGATTTCCGGAACTCCAGTTATGATCGTTTCCGTGCAGACTGCTAAAGCTGAAAAAATAAGTGCGGAAATCAAATTAAGCCAAAAATAAAATAAAATATAAAAACAAAATAAAACATAAAAATAATCAAGATAAAGTAAAGAAATGCCTAAGTAAAAATATAGGAGAAAGTGGATAAATATGCACTGATCACTCATCACGCTGGGAGCGCTTAAGCGTCTCCCCATGGACGCAAACCTTAGGATCTATGACATTTTGATATTAATGAATATAGGAATACCTTGACGAATATAATGAGAAAGATTTTTAGACAATGACAACGATAATTCTAAAATATAAAAGTGTATAGACAAGTGTTTGGCACTGGTTGCCTTGTGGATTTTTCTCAACCGGTACTCGTAATGTCTTGAAAACTCTTCGAATGGGGGAAAAAAGAGATAATTTTCTTATAGCATGATATTTGAGATCATAGCCTATATATAGAATGATAATCATTTAAAATTCTCATTATTTCGAAATGGATTATCTTGACATCCACTTATATATATATATATATATATATATATATATATATATATATATATATATATATATATATATATATATATATATATATATATATATATATATATATATATATATATATATATATATATATATATATATATATATATATATATATATATATATATATATATATATATATATATATATATATATATATATATATATATATATATATATATATATATATATATATATATATATATATATATATATATATATATATATATATATATATATATATATATATATATATATATATATATATATATATATATATATATATATATATATATATATATATATATATATATATATATTGCTCTGTCCCGCTCATCACACGGGGTCGGCCCAATCCATCTCTCCGTCGTGGAGGGCCTAGCTCATTGATCAGTTGTCGCGCGCGGATCATAAAGAGTGCTTTTGATGAAAACGTAATACAACGACAATTAAACTCGGATATCGTCTCAAGGATTCTTTTATGTGATTAATCTACAAAATTCAAAATGGAGGGGGAGTTGGTTTGGTTTCTGATCGGATAAATAAAGAAAATGCAATTAAGCGGTTAAAATAAGTGATTATCAAAATAAGTCAATCTACTGTTTTCGGTTCCGGCTTATCAAGGGTTTCTACCTTACCAATTTCCTAAGCGATTTCGATCTCTATTCGATTCCTATGTCAATTAACAAACGCAAACGATATAAACTAGATTAACAATCCTATATTCCAAATTAAGCAAAGGGATTAAGTTTTCGTGAGTTAAGCAAACACGAATTATAAACGCGAATTAACGACAAAGCGACGTAACGGCGAATAAATGCTAAGGATGCAATCATACGAATTTAATCAAAACAATTCTATAAACTAACAAATTAAGCAAAAACAATTCATAGAATAGTGTTGAAAGAGAAACGAATTAGATTGATAAAGTAAAAACCTCAAAGCGTTGGAACGCGATTACAGCAGAATGACTCTAAGGAATTAGCTCTCCATGGTTCTCTCAAAGCTCCGAATGTATTTTTTGTGAAAATGTAACTAGGTGAACAGTAACACGAGTATTTTTCCTTTAAAAAGAAAGCAAATTCGGGTCATAACCCAACTGGGTCGAAAACATAACCCAGGCCCAATACATGACCCAACACTAAAATAAAATTATAGTTCAGTAACTTCAAACGGAATTCTGGAATTTTGGGCTCCGAATCTGACTTCGACTTCGACATGAAAGTCGTGGCTCTCTCTCTTAGCTTTCCGGCAATTTTTAGAACGCCTCAAACGGATTTCCAGAACTCCAGTTATGATCGTTTCCGTGCAGACTGCTAAAGCTGAAAAATAAGTGCGGAAATCAAATTAAGCCAAAAATAAAATAAAATATAAAAACAAAATAAAACATAAAAATAATCAAGATAAAGTAAAGAAATGCCTAAGTAAAAATATAGGAGAAAGTGCATAAATATGCACTGATCACTCATCACGCTGGGAGCGCTTAAGCGTCTCCCCATGGACACAAACCTTAGGATCTATGACATTTTGATATTAATGAATATAGGAATACCTTGACAAATATAATGAGAAAGATTTTTAGACAATGACAACGTTAATTCTAAAATACAAAAGTGTAGAGACAAGTGTTTGGCATTGGTTGCCTTGTGGATTTTTCTCAACCGGTACTCGTAATGTCTTGAAAACTCTTCGAATGGGGAGAAAAAGAGATAATTTTCTTATAGCATGATATTTCAGATCATAGCCTATATATAGAATGATAATCATTTAAAATTCTCATTATTTCGAAATGGATTATCTTGACATCCACTTATATTTAAGCACATATTCAATTAAATAATTAATTATTAAATATAATTAATTATTTTATTTACTTACTCAACTGATTAAGATTCTTATATATATATATATATATATATATATATATATATATATATATATATATATATATATATATATATATATATATATATATATATATATATATATATATATATATATATATATATATATATATATATATATATATATATATATATATATATATATATATATATATATATATATATATATATATATATATATATATATATATATATATATATATATATATATATATATATATATATATATATATATATATATATATATATATATATATATATATATATATATATATATATATATATATATATATATATATATATATATATATATATATATATATATATATATATATATATATATATATATATATATATATATATATATATATATATATATATATATATATATATATATATATATATATATATATATATATATATTGCTCTGTCCTGCTCATCACACGGGGTCGGCCCAATCCATCTCTCCGTCGTAGAGGGCCTAGCTCATTGATCAGTTGTCGCGCGCGGATCATAAAGAGTGTTTTTGATGAAAACGTAATACAGCGACAATTCAACTCGGATATCGTCTCAAGGATTCTTTTATGTGATTAATCTACCAAATTCAAAATGGAGGGGGAGTTGCTTTGGTTTCTGATCGGATAAATAAAGAAAATGCAATTAAGCAGTTAAAATAAGTGATTATCAAAATAAGTCAATCTACTGTTTTCGGTTCCGGCTTATCAAGGGTTTCTACCTTACCAATTTCCTAAGCGATTTCGATCTCTATTCGATTCCTATGTCAATTAACAAGCGCAAACGACATAAACTAGATTAACAATCCTATATTCCAAATTAAGCAAACGGATTAAGTTTTCGTGAGTTAAGCAAACACGAATTATAAACGCGAATTAACGACAAAGCGACGTAACAGCGAATAAATGCTAAGGATGCAATCATACGAATTTAATCAAAACAATTCTATAAACTAACAGATTAAGCAAAAGCAATTCATAGAATAGTGTTGAAAGAGAAACGAACTAGATTGATAAAGTAAAAACCTCAAAGCGTTGGAATGTGATTACAGTAGAATGACTCTAAGGAATTAGCTCTCCATGGTTCTCTCAAAGCTCCGATTGTATTTTTCGTGAAAATGTAACTAGGTGAACAGTAACATGAGTATTTTTCCTTTAAAAAGAAAACAAATTCGGGTCATAACCCAACTGGGTCGAAAACATAACCCATGCCCAATACATGACCCAACACTAAAATAAAATTATAATTCAGTAACTTCAAACGGAATTCTGGAGTTTTGGGCTCCGAATCTGACTTCGACTCCGACACGAAAGTCGTATCTCTCTCTCTTAGCTTTCCGGCGATTTTTAGAACGCCTCAAACGGATTTCCGGAACTCCAGTTATGATCGTTTCCGTGCAGACTGCTAAAGCTGAAAAATAAGTGCGGAAATCAAATTAAGCCAAAAATAAAATAAAATATAAAAACAAAATAAAACATAAAAATAATTAAGATAAAGTAAAGAAATGCCTAAGTAAAAATATAGGAGAAAGTGCATAAATATGCACTGATCACTCATCACGCTGGGAGCGCTTAAGCGTCTCCCCATGTGTCGCTTGCGCGAAAATAAGGTGCCGGCATGACAGAAGAGTCGCCACCTTTCGTTATTTATCCCTCAGAGCGGGAAAGGAAACGATCGGAAAAACCTGACGAATAAGGGTAAGACAAGGTCATCGCAACCATTGTCTGGGTTCGGGAGTCGGTTACGCAAGGGGAAGGTATTAGCACCCCTCACGTCCATCGTACTCGACGGGATCCACGCTTGTTTGTTTACTTGGACGGGTTGATTTTATTCTATCTACCTATTAAGGCTGACTGAAAAAGAAAAGAAAAATGACTCGGCAAAGCGTCGCGCTTTATGCCTACGTATTCTCATCAGAGAATGAGAAATCAGAGTCAACGTAGTTCGGCTAACTACGGGTGGAGGGGAAAGGTTGCTCGCTAGGATATCGCATCCTATGCCTACGTACTTCCACACTGCATGGAAGATCAGAGCAAACGTAGTTCGGGAAACTACGGTTTATTTCCTGCCTTGAAAGAAGTGTTTTTTTATTGTGTTTGCGGTTTCAACCGCACTAGAGACTATGACCTGAGAGTGAATGCGTCGCATGTCACCCAAAGGGTACCATACTAAACATCCAGTCTGTGGAAAAGGAACTCTCCCACAATCCTTTCTCAGGTAGCTTAAGGCTCGTAACGTACGAAAGAAATCATTCATGATTACTGTATCTTAAACTGCTTTGAGATGAGAAGAGAACAAGCCCAACTAGGAGGGAGACTATCAAGTCCTACTGTTATCATGCCATGGATTCATCCTATGGTTGAGGTTTGAACAGGGAACTCCTAGAAGTTGTCATGCATAGGTTTCAACCTAAAAGTCTATCATCAAATCCTTATCAAAGGAAATGAGAGTCCTAAGGGATCATGTCAATGATACACCAAAACAGACAAAGCATCAGCTTTAACAGTAAAATGCATGCAATGCAAGTGAGGGAGGAAATGTGTGTGGGGCTTCAGCCTCCACAAGCTCATCTCAACCTCAAGCCAGTCATGAAATAACAGTAATCATACTGAAAAATAAACAACATGCTATCAAGCAATAAACAGATAAAAGAAATGAAGTGCCATCAGGCAAACAAACCACATGCTTGAGAAAGAAATCCTGCATCTAATCTCTCCCTAATCCTAACCCTAAAAACAAACCCTAATCAGATCTCTAAGAAAAGCCCTAAAGCAAAACCCTACACAAGAGAAAACAATCCCAGTCTTCAAGCTTCAAAACAAGCTTACCACAGAAAGGGAGCTAAGTAGGCAGACTCATAGTGCCCTCCTCAGGAAAGCACTAGGAGGCTTATACTCAGGAATCATATCCTATGTGGCTCAACAACTGTGATCAGTTTACATTCCTCCTCAGGAGAAATTAAACTCACATGAAGGCTCCAACATCATTGGATACTTAAGAAATCCTAGATGAACTAAGGGAACTAAGTGAACAGACCCATAGGACCTTCCTCAGGAAAGTACTAGGGGGCTTCCACTTAGGAATCGTATCCCATGTGGCTCAACAACTGTGATCAGTTTACATTCCTCCTCAGGAGAAATTAAACTCACATGAAGGCTCCAACATCATTGGATACTTGGGAAATCCTAGATGAACTAAGGGAACTAAGTGAATAGACCCATAGGACCTTCCTCAGGAAAGTACTAGGAGGCTTCCACTTAGGAATCGTATCCCATGTGGCTCAACAACTGTGATCAGTTTACATTCCTCCTCAGGAGAAATTAAACTCACATGAAGGCTCCAACATCATTGGATACTTAGGAAAGAGGTGAGAAGAAAGAATGAAAGACATCCATAGTGCCTTCCTCAGGAAAGTACCATGGATTTCCCTCAAACTTCAGGATCTCAAACCTCACAAACAAAGAACAAGCTCCAACCTCTGGGTCTCTGGGTCTTGATCTTCAATCTTCTCCTTCATCATGCTCCTTCAACAAGGTCTTCAAAACAAACCAAGCCCCACAACAATTTCCCCAAAGATAAACCCCAGAGACAGACAAATATCACACAGACAGTCAATACAATCAGTCAACTTCAGAAAATATCTAAAAATACTAAAGCAAGGGGGAAAAATCTAACAATCATTTACAAGGGTCTATAACACCTACCCATAACATCCCTATATGCCCATACCCAGAAATCAAGTCAAAACTCTCAAAATAAAATGAATTATTTCACCTATGCATTCTTAAACCCTAATTTTGATACCCTAATGCTAACCTAATTAAACTAATCAAATTTTAACCTAAAAATCATGAATTAAATCCTATGGGAAACTATGATTCAATATCTAATCACACCAAAAAGAATGGCTCCAAAAGATTAAGGGAAGGTCCTAGAATAAATTCTACAAAATTGAGTATCAAACTAAACCTATTTAAAAGCTATTTAAAAGAATAATATTCTAAAAATACAAAACTAAAAATAAAATGGAATTTTTATTTTTATTAATTTTCTAGACAGGATTATGAATCTATAGAAAAACAAGAATTGAAAAATATCTATTTTCCTATTTTCTATGAATTATTTACAAACAAGAAAATAAAAGGAAATTAAAAATAAAAGAATTGAAATAAATGGGGTGGGGGGTGCAACAATGAATGGCGCCTAGTTCAATTCCCAGATGGGCCATGGATGGGGTGGTGCAGATAGCAGCGCGCAGGCCCAGGTACCATAAGAAAATTAAAGTGAAAATTAAAAGAAAAATATTAAAGTTGCGGTGTAAATAACATTGGTTTTCAGTTGAAAAATGGATTGGGCTCCGCGCGGGGGTGTGAGTAGCGAAGATCTGCTGAGCCCATGGTTCCTCATTTAACTCAAACGCAGCGTTTAGCCTTATGGGATTCCCTCCGTTTTCTTGTTTGAATTGAGGCCGTTGGATGAGATTATTAAGTCAAATAAAATGAACGATCTAACGGTGGAGGATTATCTTCTCCAAGTGACAATTAGGGTTTTCAGGTTTGCCCAGCTCATGCACGAATATTCAAACCTCTCGTTCTCTCTCGATACTTGATGAAAGTGAAAAAATCAAAGACCTAAAATGATCTACTAATCACAAGGAATCTATCCATGGTCCTAGTTTTTACTAACACTCCCTATAGATCCCAAACAGAGGGCACGAAGACTAGGGTTTCACCATTTTCTCTGGTATCAATCTTGCTAGAGCTTCAATCTAATGGTATAAACTTGCTCCTCACATTACCCTAATCAATCTATGCCATCACATATCAATTAAAACCTACTAAACAGCTTGCTCTTGATCTTTAAAGAAATTAGGACCTGCCATGAAACCTCATAGAATCTTCTCTAAGTTTCAGAAAACCATCATCTATCTTAGCATGCTAATTCTACACCTAGAAACCTAACAGAAAGCACATAAATAAGGAGATATGGAGCAACTTACCAACCTGTCAAATGGTGATGGTAGAGGTGTGTAGGGCTCGATTCAATGCTTGCTCTCTCTTCCAAATACTCCTCTAATGGTATACTTTCTTCTGTTTGCAATGGTTTTGATGGAGGAAGCTTGTAGAGATCAAATCGTGCCTTGCTTGTGTTTGAAGAAACTTTGAACACTTCACTCTTTCTCTCACTCTCTCCACTGAATTCTCCAACCTTGCCAACCTTTTTTCTCATCATGATCTACTCTTTATATAACAACCAATGGAAGAGTCTAGAACTATCTAGAATGAGCTAGAATATCTTGGAATTTCTCATGTAGTGACATGTTGTATATCTCATATCTCATGCATTAGGCCTTTGTTTTGGTGCCAAAATCTCCTTACAAGAGATATTGAAAGGGAATGTGCAAAAAACAAGCTGATTCCTTGCCTTTGGTGAAGTTTCTCAAAGGTTCCTTATTATGCAAGCAACAACATTACAAAGTAACCCCCATTTTTAGACTTCAAATCAAAAATGTGTTTGAACCATTCTTTTTAAAATGATGTTTGGATTCAAAATGACATATTGGATGACCTATTTTGGATTCCTAGATTTCCCAAACCAATTTCCAACTTGGATCCATTTAACTTATAAGCCATTTTTAGGTCATTTCACCCATTCTTGTCAATCCTTTCTACAAGCTTTTCCAACAACTCATGACCACTTTTCTAGGCTTAAAATGCCATTTTGAACAACTTTGATGTTTTGAGTTTTTTCATTTGAGGCTTGGAAATAGGAGATATGGCCTTTGCTTAAAATGACATATAACTTCCAAATGACCAAAATACCCCTGTCTTGTTCAAACCATAAGTTGAGTTCTACAAATCCTATCAAGGACTTCTAGTACTCTATGGAAAGATAAGAAGATGCTCTTCAACATTCATGTTGACCAAGAGATCATAGGAATCATCCCACTAGGGCAAAAGTTGTTGCAAGTTGGGTGACTTTCAAGGACCCAGATTCACACACCTCAGATGACCTGTAATTTGTCGAAACCATAACTTGAGCTCTGCACATCCTATGAAGGACTTCTACCACTCAAATTAAAGCTAAGAACAAGCTCTACAACATTCATGTTGTGGGGAAGATGAGATAACAATCACATCTTGAGCTAAAACTTCCTGGAAGATAGGGATCAAACTAGGGTTTTTTCACTGTCCATCCTTAGAAACCCTAACTTGAAACTTCTCAAACTCCTCAATCATGATGAGTTGGTCTAGGAATCATCTTTATAACATCTCCATACATCATTCCATAATCTCATGGCCCTTGTATTAGGTCTCAACCTTCTCCAAATCTCAGCTGACCTAGGATTGACCCAGTCAAAACCCTAATTCTACCATTCATGGTTGAATCTTCTGAATTCTTGCACAATGACCTCTCTGGGCTTCATGATGGCTTTCAAGACATCTCATAGGCTTTCTCAAAGCTCCCAGTTCATTCTCAAAGTCTCAGAATCATCTGAGGAGCACCCACAACTCTCAAGCTATGAAGCACACAACCTTGGTTTCAACCAATTCCTCTGAGGATCTCTTGAACTTTCTGATGAAGGTATCAACTTTCAAACACTTAATGGATAAATTAATGTTGGTCAAATTTTGGGGTGCAACAGCTGCCCCTATTCAAATGGCTTGAACCTGACTGGGTGAGAAGCGAACGACTCTCAGCCAATCAAGGTGTGAGACGGTTGAATACCGGTAAACCCGAAAATTTTGCCAACTGCTCGAGCACACGATACTCTGTGGGGAACAAATCTTCGAACACTGCAATACTAGCTGCACGACAACTAGCTGGAGAAATACTGATCTAACATCGCCGTCAGTTATCCATGTTAACTTCTTCTGATATTGCCTTCAGACAACCACAACACCCCACATCACCGCTGGAAGACTATACCACCTGGCGTCGCCGTCGGACAATCAAAATACCCCGCATCGCCGCTGGAGAGCTAAATCATCTGGCATACCCAACATCACCGCTGGAAAACTGAATCTGACATCGCCGCCGGAAACAAACATCACTCTGAGAGACACTCGACATCGCTGTCATACAAACATCATCTCTGCTGGGGATTTAAAGAGTCTGACATTGCCATCAAACAAACATCCAACCTCGCCGCCGGAAACAAACATAATCTGACCTCGCCGTCAAATCCAAACATCCAACCTCGCCGCCGGACACAAACATAATCTGACCTCGCCGTCAAATCCAAACATCCAACCTCGCCGCCGGACACGAACATAATCTGACCTCGCCGTCGGATAATCAAAATACCCCGCATCGCCGCTGGAGAAAATACGACACTGAACAACTCTGACCTGGGGTTCAGCCCTGGTAAATGGAACAAAAGGTACACTTGCGTATTTGAAACTACCCCGCTGGGAATGAGAGACTTAGCCAAGCACACTCTGATCTGGGGTTCTCCCTCAGAACTATAACGAACAACCGAATACTACTGCATATTGAGCTGACCGTAGAACTTCAACATTAAAGATATATGAAACCCTGGCCCCTGGCCACTTCCAGCTTCAGCTAGAAAAGATCTTCAAGTACTCCTGAAGATGGGATCCTTGGCCTCCAAGGATATAAACCTTGCCCGTCGGCGATTCCAGCTTCAGCTAGAAAAGATCTTCAAGTATTCCTGAAGATGGGATCCTTGGCCTCCAAGGATATAAACCTTGCCCGTCGACGATTCCAGCTTCAGCTAGAAAAGATCTTCAAGCATTTCTGAAGATAAGCATCCTTGGCGTTCAAGGATGTAAACTTTGCCCGTCGGCAACTCTGCAGGAGGTATCTTCGACTTCAGTCTGAAGAAAATGATCCTTGGCCTTCAAGGATACACGGATCTGCCTTCAGGCAACTCCACCTCTGCTATAGAGTATCCGTGACTTCAGTCAGGGATATACTTCGGTCTTCAGTACGAAAAATGAATCCTAGGTCATTCATGACCTTGGGGATAACCTTGCCTTCAGGCACCTTCGCTTCAGCTTGGAAAATCTGTGACTTCAGTCAGAGAAGTGGTATCCTGAGCCATTCATGACTCTACGGGGATTCAAACCCTTTGCCTTCAGGAAAACTCCACTTCAGCTGGAGAAACATCTTCGACTTCAGTCAGAAGAAACACTATTCACTTGATCGCAATCAATCATCACCTCAGGACAACTGACTTGGTCTTCAGGCCAACACGGATCATCTTGCATACAAAAGCTGGATCTACAAACTTTTGAACCTTGTCTTCAGACAAACGTTGATTCATCAACAAGGAACTCTGAATCCACAGGAACCTTCTAATATCGCCTTCAGGCGTTTACGAAGTCAATCTTCAGATTAGACATCACTGTTGGAGAAAACATATCACGCTGCTAAGGACTTCAAGAATCATCTTGAACAAACAACTCCATCGGGCACCTTCAAGAATCATCATGAACCGATAACCATTCTGGAGACTTTATTCTGCTGGGGATTCCAGGAATCTTCCTGGACAACTCTTGTCGGGTACAAACCAATCACGACTTGAGCAGCTTCCGAGGACTCGGCTCTCTTGGAGTTTCAGGAATCGTCCTGGGCGATCTTCGCTGGGGACTCTAGGTATCAACTTAAGCAACCAACTCGGGAGACTGCACTGAGGTCTTAAGAATCATCTTAAGCGAACGGCCCTGCTGAGGAATTCCAGAATCATCTTGAACTGAAGACTTCACTGGGGATCTCAAAAATCATCTTGAGCAAACGGCTTTGTTGGGGAGAATGTCAGGAATCATCCCGAGCAACTGATCCTTCGGCGGAACACCTGTAAAACAAGAATGATAATAACCTAGATCATGTTTATGATGCATATGCTTCGGCGCCATGCCCCACACGGCGGAAATGCTATGCGTTTATGCTAAATGCTATGCAATCATGCACGATGATGCGATCCCGTCAGCAAAATAAATGCCGAGGGGAAAGCCCTCCTGTCATAGGGGGAAGAACTACTCCGATAGAGGAATCATCCTGCTGAGGAGAACGTGGATATGCCAATATCAATCGGACTCTGTCTGGGGAAATGATCTTCGGTTGACTGCTGCAGGGGAAACAACTTCAGTTGATTACTGCAGGGAACGAAGCTCTACGAGAACCTGGACTTGCTGAGAGAAAGTGATGTCAATCGCAAGAATAAACTGCGTAGCCGTCTCGGCTACTTTTCTGGGGATAACCACTCTGTGAGGAAACAACTTCATCTGCTCAACACTCCACTGGGGAAACAACTAAACATGGTCTGATCGACTTCCAAGGACTCGACTCTCTTGGACATCTGCAAACTCGGCTGAGGAAGGAGAAACCATTCTGCTTCGCTGGAAAGAGTACAACTCTGGGGGAAATACAGCATCAACTGCTCAACATCTGCTAGGGAACATCCACTCAAGGTCCCAACTGCTTCCAAGGATTCGGCTCTCTTGGGGGTTTGCGGACTCAGCCGGGGAGAGAGAAATCATTCTACTTCAACGGGAGAGTACGACTCTGATGAGGAATGCCAATTCCGCTGGGGAAGAAAGAATCATCTGACTTCGGGGGAGAGTACAACTCTGCAGGGGAATACAACATCAGCTGTTCCAACACTCTACTGGGGGAAGAGGGAATCCTCCAACTTCAGGAGAGAATACAACTCTGGTGGGGAATACAGCCTCAGTTGTTCCAACATTCTACTGGGGAAGAGGGAATCATCCGGCTTCGGGAGAGAATACGGCTCTGATGGGGAATCTCGATTCCACTGGAGACTTCAGTCTGGCACCATCAGTTACTGCATCCTTCGGCGTAAGAATAGTTTCCTACGGATCCTGCACTTGTGACCCGGTGCTGGGGGAAACACCTGCTGCGGCGACTTTACTGGGGGAAACACGAGCTTCAGTACCCGAACATTCCTACGGAATCTGCACTTGTGACCCGGTGCTGGGGGGAGCATGAGTTTTGGCGCGCGACTCAGCTGATGAGGTGACGTTCCTTCAGGATGCGTCTGCTTGGGGAAGAGAATCCTCTCTGCCTGGGGAGACATATCAATGCTCACGGCTTCGCATTCAGACTCTGCGGAGGAGAGACTACTGAACTCTGCTGGAGAAGGAGGACTCGCCCCGCTTCGGGGATATCAATCTTGGTCTGCTGAGGGTAATCTTGACCCTAATCTGATAAGGGATAAACGCCATCTCAATTTGCTGCAGTCTCAAACTGTACAGGGGGAACAATCTCAAACCGTACATCTCTGCTGAGAAACCATCCTGGTTCAACAACGTCAACACAGGGAATACAGGCTACCAATCATGGAGCCGAGTAACAGGTTAGGCTGTAGGATAACAATCCAATGACCGCAGGGCTTCTTCAGAAGGTTCAGGTTTTGGCAGGGTAATGACACGATTCCCCGATACTCAATTCTTGCTAGGGTGAACAAACTCATTTGAACAACTTGCCCCAGCGCAATTCAACTTGCCCCAATCCGACTTTTGGGAATAATTCATTCTGAACCGAAAACAACTGGCCACCAGACAATCTTCGGATGGCTTGCCCCAGCACCTACGCAACGGAAGGATTCATCCTCCACTAATCAACTCTCAGCAGGGTCGGCTTCAATATCTCTGAAGTAGTTTGCCCCTGAACGAGCGGTGAGCGACTCAACATGCTCTGATTGAACACTGGAGGGATCTGCCCTCAAATCGCCAGAATTCTGGATAACTGCCCCTGATTGGGTCTCGAGAAGATTCACTTCCGACCAACCGCTTCTTGCATAAACTGCCCCATAATCAACTGATGCTCCGGGACTTGTCCTCGGACAAACTGATTCCAAACTCACTGGAAGTCAATGCCCCAGATTCACAGGGTTTCACAGCACACCATTCTGATCCAGACCTCTGACGATTCAGTCCTGATTGACTATTCCCTGTTGAAGTTCCTTCGTATCAGCTACTGACCTGCAATTAAAATTGTTTGTTCACGAATGGTAATTTTAATGCAGTGCTCATGCAAATTTCAAAAAATGTTGTACTGTCACTCATTTACGTGTCATGCTAGTGAGTGACGAATGAACCAAAGAGTTCAAACGTAGTGCTGATGTGATCCGTGAAAAAATACAATAAGGATATGATTAGCAAATCATGCAGGAGTCAGGTTACTCCACCTTATCGTAATGCGCTTTCAGAATAAACCCTGCCTCAATTAGGTCTTTTAAGGGTTGTATTGTGGTCGGGTTCACGGTTCGTGAAACAAAGGACATTTGGCTCAAATTATGATTTGTACCCACCCCTTCTACATGATGATCTCCAATCCTAAAGTCCAGTTAACTTAGCTCGAGCGCTCGCCTCTTCGAGAGGTGTGTTGAACATTGGGAACAACTGGTTAAAGAATTCACAAGGTGTTTCGGAGTGACAGTTACTCCTTTTTCGTTTTCGGTGCCTGTATCTACACGACTTTGTCCTTGTTTGAGGATTTTCTCTTTTATAATCCTTTCTTTTTCATTCATTTTTTTTGATTCCCTAATTTTTGCCTGGACTGACTCCTTTTGAGTTCTTTTCGATTTTTCCTTTTGAAGTCCAGCGGGATGCCCTGATTTTTTTTGCCTAAGTATTTGCTTTCTAGCTTTTCTTTTTTTTTTACTTAGCGGGCTTTCTTATTCCCTTTTTTCTTTTGGAACAAGTCGTGCGACACTGGTTGTCTGGATTTATCCGAGAGGCTTGTAACTGTCTCACCCCTGATTGGTGAGGTTTAACCATTGTGGTTGATGAGGTACGACCTCTGGAGAGGAATATGATGTGATTGGTCCTCGAAGGACAACACTCCTCTATAAGACTTGAACGCTCGATCAAGCTGATTGACAACTACCCTGCCCCGGGTTAAGATGTGAGGGTTAAAAAGTCCAAAAGAAACTCCTACTCCTCGGCTCGAAGTGGTTGACAAGGGATTCTCTTCCTTATCTCTCCGGTGTTTAGGGATTTGAATCAATGCCTTATACGTCATCGGCAAGGTTTTATCTGAAAGCAATACGATCATTGGTTATGAGTATTCAGTTTCATCATCCTCCCTCCACTCATTGCTAATCATAATAATAAAGTGGAGTGAATAAAATGCAAGTGTCAGTGCAATGCAGTAAATGAGTGACAACGACATAACTAATTCAGAAAAATGCATAGTCACTTTATTAATATTGCCATTCGAAACATACAATGTTTAACAGCAAGTAGTAACTAACAGAAAAGAAACTACAAATGCAAATGGTAAAAAGTCTGAGGACTGCCAATGCTGAGGACGTCTGCTTGTCTGGATCACTGGCTTCTGGAAATAACCCTCTGAATCTGCGAGCTCAAACAGCTGAGAGGTTGTCACGTACAACCAAAACTCCGTCTGGAAAGGAAATACACCCTTGGTCGATCAATTGTTGCACTTTCGCCTGGAAAGCCTTGCAATCTTCAGTTGAATGCCCCGGAGATCCACCATGGTAACCACACTGAGCATGAGGATCGTACCCTGGAGGGTAAGGCTCTGGCACGGGCTTGAGAGCTTTCGGTTCCACCAAAGAATTCTGAATTAACTGTGGAAGAATCTGGCTATACGGCACAGGCACTGGATGGGAAGAAGCATTCCTTCGTTCTAAGTGGTTGCGAGGCCTCTTTTGATCCTGGTGCTGGCATTCTTTCTGTCCAGGAGCAAGAGGTCGTCGTTTCTGAGTGGCAATGGTCCCTTGTTTAGGCGCTTGCGTCCTTGAACTTGATCCAGGTAGAAACTGCGAGCGAGGCGATGCAGTTACCAAAGGTCGCGGGACATATTCAAGATCTTTCTCAGCTTCAGGCAAAGGAGTGGAATCATTCACCTCTTCTGCAGGGTACGGGATGAACTTTCCCGATGCTCTCATGCCGCCCGGCACAAGCCTAATTGTCCTTGAGTCAATAAGGTCTTGAATCTTATTCTTGAGAGCCTTACATGTTTCAACATGGTGCCCCGGTGCTCCTGAGTGGAAATCACAACGTGTGCTGAGATCAATGTCTGGTGACACGTCACCTGGTGGATCCGAGGTCCGAAGCTTGAGAACACGGTTCTGAACCAACAATGGCAACAGCTGGGCATAACTCACAGGTATTGGGTCCACAGCTCTATCAAGCAGCTTCTTCTTCTGATTATAACCTTCAGGGTTATTCTGAGATGCCCGGCGCGGTTGCTGACGAGACAGGTCTTGAGCTTCATGCTGTGTAGAGGATCCATGAAGTCCACTTGGCTTCAGCACAGGTGGCACGGGCGGCAATGGAGGAAGCACTTTGGTCTCCACCTCGGGTGCTCGATCACTCTCCTTTTTTAGCATACTTCTCACCACTCCCATGAGAAAGCTCAACTGATTTTGTAGCTGCTGATTCTCTTTTCTGAGTACTTGCTGGTCCAGGCGCACTGCCTATATGTCATTCATGACCTGCCCCAACTGGCTTTGAATTTTCCCTAACTCAGCTTGTACCTGCTCCATCAGTCTGAGTTGCTCGATTCCGAGTCAAACCTGCAAACACAAGGGTTAGAAGACAAGCCCCGGCTTCTGTCATGCAAGATGAATTATGCTAATGCCATGGGTGTCTGTACGTTTAGGAGATCACCCCTAATTCTGGTGTCAACGTGCCAACATAGTGTCAATGCAGTGATAAGACTGGATCCATTCAGGGAAGAAAACATCTCATATTGCTCGGGACACCAGAATCAGGGTACGAAATGCGCCTGCAGCACAGACACATGCTAATGGAATGCAACAATGAATATGCGAACTAATGCAAAATGCAGTCATGCAATAATATATCCAGGTAACTGTTGTGGCGATTCTGGGTCAATAATCACTGATGAGAAGAAAACCCCGGTGTAAGACCACTGATCTGATCTGCTAAGAACGACCTTCTAGTAGGACCATATACATAAGATCAAAATTCTGTTCTGTCGAGAACAGATGTCTGATAATAAGGACCCCGGATGTATGATCAAGAAATATCTGCTGACGAAGTTTTCAGACCCCAAATCAAAAAATCTGCCCTATCAAGAACAAACATACAGCTGCTGATGAGATCTTCAGACCCCACTCAAAATCTGCCCTATCAAGAACAAACAACATCCGCTGATGAGATCTTCAGACCCCACTCAAAATCTGCCCTATCAAGAACAAACAACATCTGCTGATGAGATCTTCAGACCCCACTCAAAATCTGCCCTATCAAGAACAAACAACATCCGCTGATGAGATCTTCAGACCCCACTCAAAATCTGCCCTATCAAGAACAAACCACTGATGACAATACTCTGATCAAAACCTGCTCTATCAAGAACAGACATACACCTGATGATAAGATCCTCTGATCAAAGCCTGCTCTATCAAGAACAGACAAATTTGCAACCGAGAACCCTGGTACCAACATAACTGATCCACTGTCAAGAAAACCAGGTGGTCTGGAGGTCAAAGTTTCCTGCAATAAACCCAATCCCGCTCACAGGTATGGACCTAATCCACGGACAAAGGTACAACATCCTATGCGGTCATCAGCGTCACAGACTTTCATGAGTGACGATACGATTCCCAGAAGGAGTGGCATCATCAAGTCATGAAGAGGCCTCACTTAGCTGACTTCCAAATGATCGGTCCCCAGAGTCGACAATCCTCACGTCTGGACTCCCCTCAGATCCTCAGGACCGGAAAGGAGCACCTCTGCGAGAACCTCGTCTGAGCGCAGATTTCGTAGGGAACTGTGCCTGCTCAGCAGACAGGTTCGTCTACTACTCTCCGCAACTATGTCTAGGTGTATACTCAAGCCCAGGTCCGGCTTCTCACTCATAGTAACATCCCTCTCCCACAGCAGCACAAATAATCATATCAAACTGGAAATAAAATGCGGGAAATAAAGTGCGAGAAGTAAAAATACGATAAATAAACGCAACCCAACAAGCAAACATACAAGCGCTAGGATTGACTCTCATAGGGAACCGGAGAACCAGAGATTCTGGGTTCCATCCCTAGCAGAGTCTCCAGCTGTCGCTTGCGCGAAAATAAGGTGCCGGCATGACAGAAGAGTCGCCACCTTTCGTTATTTATCCCTCAGAGCGGGAAAGGAAACGATCGGAAAAACCTGACGAATAAGGGTAAGACAAGGTCATCGCAACCATTGTCTGGGTTCGGGAGTCGGTTACGCAAGGGGAAGGTATTAACACCCCTCACGTCCGTCGTACTCGACGGGATCCACTCTTGTTTATTTACTTGGACGGGTTGGTTTTATTCTATCTACCTATCAAGGCTGGCTGAAAAAGAAAAGAAAAATGACTCGGCAAAGCGTCGCGCTTTATGCCTACGTATTCTCATCAGAGAATGAGAAATCAGAGTCAACGTAGTTCGGCTAACTACGGGTGGAGGGGAAAGGTTGCTCGCTAGGATATCGCATCCTATGCCTACGTACTTCCACACTGCATGGAAGATCAGAGCAAACGTAGTTCGGGAAACTACGGTTTATTTCCTGCCTTGAAAGAAGTGTTTTTTTATTGTGTTTGCGATTTCAACCGCACTAGAGACTATGACCTGAGAGTGAATGCGTCGCATGTCACCCAAAGGGTACCATACTAAACATCCAGTCTGTGGAAAAGGAACTCTCCCACAATCCTTTCTCAGGTAGCTTAAGGCTCGTAACGTACGAAAGAAATCATTCATGATTACTGTATCTTAAACTGCTTTGAGATGAGAAGAGAACAGGCCCAACTAGGAGGGAGACTATCAAGTCCTACTGTTATCATGCCATGGATTCATCCTATGGTTGAGGTTTGAACAGGGAACTCCTAGAAGTTGTCATGCATAGGTTTCAACCTAAAAGTCTATCATCAAATCCTTATCAAAGGAAATGAGAGTCCTAAGGGATCATGTCAATGATACACCAAAACAGACAAAGCATCAGCTTTAACAGTAAAATGCATGCAATGCAAGTGAGGGAGGAAATGTGTGTGGGGCTTCAGCCTCCACAAGCTCATCTCAACCTCAAGCCAGTCATGAAATAACAGTAATCATACTGAAAAATAAACAACATGCTATCAAGCAATAAACAAATAAAAGAAATGAAGTGCCATCAGGCAAACAAACCACGTGCTTGAGAAAGAAATCCTGCATCTAATCTCTCCCTAATCCTAACCCTAAAAACAAACCCTAATCAGATCTCTAAGCAAAGCCCTAAAGCAAAACCCTACACACGAGAAAACAATCCCAGTCTTCAAGCTTCAAAACAAGCTTACCACAGAAAGGGAGCTAAGTAGGCAGACTCATAGTGCCCTCCTCAGGAAAGCACTAGGAGGCTTATACTCAGGAATCATATCCTATGTGGCTCAACAACTGTGATCAGTTTACATTCCTCCTCAGGAGAAATTAAACTCACATGAAGGCTCCAACATCATTGGATACTTAAGAAATCCTAGATGAACTAAGGGAACTAAGTGAACAGACCCATAGGACCTTCCTCAGGAAAGTACTAGGGGGCTTCCACTTAGGAATCGTATCCCATGTGGCTCAACAACTGTGATCAGTTTACATTCCTCCTCAGGAGAAATTAAACTCACATGAAGGCTCCAACATCATTGGATACTTGGGAAATCCTAGATGAACTAAGGGAACTAAGTGAATAGACCCATAGGACCTTCCTCAGGAAAGTACTAGGAGGCTTCCACTTAGGAATCGTATCCCATGTGGCTCAACAACTGTGATCAGTTTACATTCCTCCTCAGGAGAAATTAAACTCACATGAAGGCTCCAACATCATTGGATACTTAGGAAAGAGGTGAGAAGAAAGAATGAAAGACATCCATAGTGCCTTCCTCAGGAAAGTACCATGGATTTCCCTCAAACTTCAGGATCTCAAACCTCACAAACAGAGAACAAGCTCCAACCTCTGGGTCTCTGGGTCTTGATCTTCAATCTTCTCCTTCATCATGCTCCTTCAACAAGGTCTTCAAAACAAACCAAGCCCCACAACAATTTCCCCAAAGATAAACCCCAGAGACAGACAAATATCACACAGACAGTCAATACAATCAGTCAACTTCAGAAAATATCTAAAAATACTAAAGCAAGGGGGAAAAATCTAACAATCATTTACAAGGGTCTATAACACCTACCCATAACATCCCTATATGCCCATACCCAGAAATCAAGTCAAAACTCTCAAAAGAAAATGAATTATTTCACCTATGCATTCTTAAACCCTAATTTTGATACCCTAATGCTAACCTAATTAAACTAATCAAATTTTAACCTAAAAATCATGAATTAAATCCTATGGGAAACTATGATTCAATATCTAATCACACCAAAACGAATGGCTCCAAAACATTAAGGGAAGGTCCTAGAATAAATTCTACAAAATTGAGTATCAAACTAAACCTATTTAAAAGCTATTTAAAAGAATAATATTCTAAAAATATAAAACTAAAAATAAAATGGAATTTTTATTTTTATTAATTTTCTAGACAGGATTATGAATCTATAGAAAAACAAGAATTGAAAAATATCTATTTTCCTATTTTCTATGAATTATTTACAAACAAGAAAATAAAAGGAAATTAAAAATAAAAGAATTGAAATAAATGGGATGGGGGGTGCAACAATGAATGGCGCCTAGTTCAATTCCCAGATGGGCCATGGATGGGGTGGTGCAGATAGCAGCGCACAGGCCCAGGTACCATCAGAAAATTAAAGTGAAAATTAAAAGAAAAATATTAAAGCTGCGGTGTAAATAGCATTGGTTTTCAGTTGAAAAATGGATTGGGCTCCGCGCGGGGGTGTGAGTAGCGAAGATCTGCTGAGCCCATGGTTCCTCATTTAACTCAAACGCAGCGTTTAGCCTTATGGGATTCCCTCCATTTTCTTGATTGAATTGAGGCCGTTGGATGAGATTATTAAGTCAAATAAAATGAACGATCTAACGGTGGAGGATTATCTTCTCCAAGTGACAATTAGGGTTTTCAGGTTTGCCCAGCTCATGCACGAATATTCAAACCTCTCGTTCTCTCTCGATACTTGATGAAAGCGAAAAAATCAAAGACCTAAAATGATCTACTAATCACAAGGAATCTATCCATGGTCCTAGTTTTTACTAACACTCCCTATAGATCCCAAACAGAGGGCACGAAGACTAGGGTTTCACCATTTTCTCTGGTATCAATCTTGCTAGAGCTTCAATCTAATGGTATAAACTTGCTCCTCACATTACCCTAATCAATCTATGCCATCACATATCAATTAAAACCTACTAAACAACTTTCTCTTGATCTTTAAAGAAATTAGGACCTGCCATGAAACCTCATAGAATCTTCTCTAAGTTTCAGAAAACCATCATCTATCTTAGCATGCTAATTCTACACCTAGAAACCTAACAGAAAGCACATAAATAAGGAGATATGGAGAAACTTACCAACCTGTCAAATGGTGATGGTAGAGGTGTGTAGGGCTCGATTCAATGCTTGCTCTCTCTTCCAAATACTCCTCTAATGGTAAACTTTCTTCTGTTTGTAATGGTTTTGATGGAGGAAGCTTATAGAGATCAAATCGTGCCTTGCTTGTGTTTGAAGAAACTTTGAACACTTCACTCTTTCTCTCACTCTCTCCACTGAATTCTCCAACCTTGCCAACCTTTTTTCTCATCATGATCTACTCTTTATATAACAACCAATGGAAGAGTCTAGAACTATCTAGAATGAGCTAGAATATCTTGGAATTTCTCATGTAGTGACATGTTGTATATCTCATATCTCATGCATTAGGCCTTTGTTTTGGTGCCAAAATCTCCTTACAAGAGATATTGAAAGGGAATGTGCAAAAAACAAGCTGATTCCTTGCCTTTGGTGAAGTTTCTCAAAGGTTCCTTATTATGCAAGCAACAACATTACAAAGTAACCCCCATTTTTAGACTTCAAATCAAAAATGTGTTTGAACCATTGTTTTTAAAATGATGTTTGGATTCAAAATGACATATTGGATGACCTATTTTGGATTCCTAGATTTCCCAAACCAATTTCCAACTTGGATCCATTTAACTTATAAGCCATTTTTAGGTAATTTTATCCCAATCTTGTCAATCCTTGCTACAAGCCTTTCCAACAACTCATGACCACTTTTCTAGGCTTAAAATGCCATTTTGAACAACTTTGATGTTTTGAGTTTTTTCATTTGAGGCTTGGAAATAGGAGATATGGCCTTTGCTTAAAATGACCTATAACTTCCAAATGACCAAAATACCCCTGTCTTGTTCAAACCATAAGTTGAGTTCTACAAATCCTATCAAGGACTTCTAGTACTCTATAGAAAGCTAAGAAGATGCTCTTCAACATTCATGTTGACCAAGAGATCATAGGAATCATCCCACTAGGGTAAAAGTTGTCTGCAAGTTGGGTGACTTTCAAGGAACCCGGTTTCACACACCTCAGATGACCTGTAATTTGTCGAAACCATAACTTGAGCTCTGCACATCCTATCAAGGACTTCTACCACTCAAATTAAAGCTAAGAACAAGCTCTACAACATTCATGTTATGGGGAAGATGATATAACAATCACATCTTGAGCTAAAACTTCCTGGAAGATAGGGATCAAACTAAGGTTTTTTCACTGTCCATCCTTAGAAACCCTAACTTGAAACTTCTCAAACTCCTCAATCATGATGAGTTGGTCTAGGAATCATCTTTATAACATCTCCATACATCATTCCATGATCTCATGGCCCTTGGATTAGGTCTCAACCTTCTCCAAATCTCAGCTGACCTAGGATTGACCCAGTCAAAACCCTAATTCTACCATTCATGGTTGAATCTTCTGAATTCTTGCACAATGACCTCTCTGGGCTTCATGATGGCTTTCAAGACATCTCATAGGCTTTCTCAAAGCTCCCAGTTCGTTCTCAAAGTCTCAGAATCATCTGAGGAGCACCCACAACTCTCAAGCTATGAAGCACACAACCTTGGTTTCAACCAATTCCTCTGAGGATCTCTTGAACTTTCTGATGAAGGTATCAACTTTCAAACACTTAATGGATAAATTAATGTTGGTCAAATTTTGGGGTGCAACAGCTGCCCCTATTCAAACGGCTTGAACCTGACTGGGTGAGAAGCGAACGGCTCTCAGCCAATCAAGGTGCGAGACGGTTGAATACCGGTAAACCCAAAAATTTTGCCAACTGCTCGAGCACACGATACTCTGTGGGGAACAAATCTTCGAACACTGCAATACTAGCTGCACGGCAACTAGCTGGAGAAATACTGATCTAACATCGCCGTCAGTTATCCATGTTAACTTCTTCTGATATTGCCTTCAGACAACCACAACACCCCACATCACCGCTGGAAGACTATACCACCTGGCGTCGCCGTCGGACAATCAAAATACCCCGCATCACCGCTGGAGAGCTAAATCATCTGGCATACCCAACATCGCCGCTGGAAAACTGAATCTGACATCGCCGCCGGAAACAAACATCACTCTGAGAGACACTCGACATCGCTGTCGTACAAACATCATCTCTGCTGGGGATTTAAAGAGTCTGACATTGCCGTCAAACAAACATCCAACCTCGCCGCCAGAAACAAACATAATCTGACCTCGCCGTCAAATCCAAACATCCAACCTCGCCGCCAGACACAAACATAATCTCACCTCGCCGTCAAATCCAAACATCCAACCTCGCCGCCGGACACGAACATAATCTGACCTCGCCGTCGGATAATCAAAATACCCCGCATCGCCGCTGGAGAAAATACGACACTGAACAACTCTGACCTGGGGTTCAGCCCTGGTAAATGGAACAAAAGGTACACTTGCGTATTTGAAACTACCCCACTGGGAATGAGAGACTTAGCCAAGCACACTCTGATCTGGGGTTCTCCCTCAGAACTATAACGAACAACCGAATACTACTGCATATTGAGCTGACCGTAGAACTTCAACATTAAAGATATATGAAACCCTGGCCCCTGGCCACTTCCAGCTTCAGCTAGAAAAGATCTTCAAGTACTCCTGAAGATGGGATCCTTGGCCTCCAAGGATATAAACCTTGCCCGTCGGCGATTCCAGCTTCAGCTAGAAAAGATCTTCAAGTATTCCTGAAGATGGGATCCTTGGCCTCCAAGGATATAAACCTTGCCCGTCGACGATTCCAGCTTCAGCTAGAAAAGATCTTCAAGCATTTCTGAAGATAAGCATCCTTGGCGTTCAAGGATGTAAACTTTGCCCGTCGGCAACTCTGCAGGAGGTATCTTCGACTTCAGTCTGAAGAAAATGATCCTTGGCCTTCAAGGATACACGGATCTGCCTTCAGGCAACTCCACCTCTGCTATAGAGTATCCGTGACTTCAGTCAGGGATATACTTCGGTCTTCAGTACGAAAAATGAATCCTAGGTCATTCATGACCTTGGGGATAACCTTGCCTTCAGGCACCTTCGCTTCAGCTTGGAAAATCTGTGACTTCAGTCAGAGAAGTGGTATCCTGAGCCATTCATGACTCTACGGGGATTCAAACCCTTTGCCTTCAGGAAAACTCCACTTCAGCTGGAGAAACATCTTCGACTTCAGTCAGAAGAAACACTATTCACTTGATCGCAATCAATCATCACCTCAGGACAACTGACTTGGTCTTCAGGCCAACACGGATCATCTTGCATACAAAAGCTGGATCTACAAACTTTTGAACCTTGTCTTCAGACAAACGTTGATTCATCAACAAGGAACTCTGAATCCACAGGAACCTTCTAATATCGCCTTCAGGCGTTTACGAAGTCAATCTTCAGATTAGACATCACTGTTGGAGAAAACATATCACGCTGCTAAGGACTTCAAGAATCATCTTGAACAAACAACTCCATCGGGCACCTTCAAGAATCATCATGAACCGATAACCATTCTGGAGACTTTATTCTGCTGGGGATTCCAGGAATCTTCCTGGACAACTCTTGTCGGGTACAAACCAATCACGACTTGAGCAGCTTCCGAGGACTCGGCTCTCTTGGAGTTTCAGGAATCGTCCTGGGCGATCTTCGCTGGGGACTCTAGGTATCAACTTAAGCAACCAACTCGGGAGACTGCACTGAGGTCTTAAGAATCATCTTAAGCGAACGGCCCTGCTGAGGAATTCCAGAATCATCTTGAACTGAAGACTTCACTGGGGATCTCAAAAATCATCTTGAGCAAACGGCTTTGTTGGGGAGAATGTCAGGAATCATCCCGAGCAACTGATCCTTCGGCGGAACACCTGTAAAACAAGAATGATAATAACCTAGATCATGTTTATGATGCATATGCTTCGGCGCCATGCCCCACACGGCGGAAATGCTATGCGTTTATGCTAAATGCTATGCAATCATGCACGATGATGCGATCCCGTCAGCAAAATAAATGCCGAGGGGAAAGCCCTCCTGTCATAGGGGGAAGAACTACTCCGATAGAGGAATCATCCTGCTGAGGAGAACGTGGATATGCCAATATCAATCGGACTCTGTCTGGGGAAATGATCTTCGGTTGACTGCTGCAGGGGAAACAACTTCAGTTGATTACTGCAGGGAACGAAGCTCTACGAGAACCTGGACTTGCTGAGAGAAAGTGATGTCAATCGCGAGAATAAATTGCGTAGCCGTCTCGGCTACTTTTTTGGGGATAACCACTCTGTGAGGAAACAACTTCAGCTGCTCAACACTCCACTGGGGAAACAACTAAACATGGTCTGATCGACTTCCAAGGACTCGACTCTCTTGGACATCTGCAAACTCGGCTGAGGAAGGAGAAACCATTCTGCTTCGCTGGAAAGAGTACAACTCTGGGGGAAATACAGCATCAGCTGCTCAACATCTGCTAGGGAACATCCACTCAAGGTCCCAACTGCTTCCAAGGATTCGGCTCTCTTGGGGGTTTGCGGACTCATCCGGGGAGAGAGAAATCATTCTACTTCAACGGGAGAGTACGACTCTGATGAGGAATGCCAATTCCGCTGGGGAAGAAAGAATCATCTGACTTCGGGGGAGAGTACAACTCTGCAGGGGAATACAACATCAGCTGTTCCAACACTCTACTGGGGGAAGAGGGAATCCTCCAACTTCAGGAGAGAATACAACTCTGGTGGGGAATACAGCCTCAGCTGTTCCAACATTCTACTAGGGAAGAGGGAATCATCCGGCTTCGGGAGAGAATACGGCTCTGATGGGGAATCTCGATTCCACTGGAGACTTCAGTCTGGCACCATCAGTTACTGCATCCTTCGGCGTAAGAATAGTTTCCTACGGATCCTGCACTTGTGACCCGGTGCTGGGGGAAACACCTGCTGCGACGACTTTACTGGGGGAAACACGAGCTTCGGTACCCGAACATTCCTACGGAATCTGCACTTGTGACCCGGTGCTGGGGGGAGCATGAGTTTTGGCGCGCGACTCAGCTGATGAGGTGACGTTCCTTCAGGATGCGTCTGCTTGGGAAAGAGAATCCTCTCTGCCTGGGGAGACATATCAATGCTCACGGCTTCGCATTCAGACTCTGCGGAGGAGAGACTACTGAACTCTGCTGGAGAAGGAGGACTCGCCCCGCTTCGAGGATATCAATCTTGGTCTGTTGAGGGTAATCTTGACCCTAATCTGATAAGGGATAAACGCCATCTCAATTTGCTGCAGTCTCAAACTGTACAGGGGGAACAACCTCAAACCGTACATCTCTGCTGAGAAACGATCCTGGTTCAACAACGTCAACACAGGGAATACAGGCTACCAATCATGGAGCCGAGTAACAGGTTAGGCTGTAGGATAACAATCCAATGACCGCAGGGCTTCTTCAGAAGGTTCAGGTTTTGGCAGGGTAATGACACGATTCCCCGATACTCAATTCTTGCTAGGGTGAACAAACTCATTTGAACAACTTGCCCCAGCGCAATTCAACTTGCCCCAATCCGACTTTTGGGAATAATTCATTCTGAACCGAAAACAACTGGCCACCAGACAATCTTCGGATGGCTTGCCCCAGCACCTGCGCAACGGAAGGATTCATCCTCCACTAATCAACTCTCAGCAGGGTCGGCTTCAATATCTCTGAAGTAGTTTGCCCCTGAACGAGCGGTGAGCGACTCAACATGCTCTGATTGAACACTGGAGGGATCTGCCCTCAAATCGCCAGAATTCTGGATAACTGCCCCTGATTGGGTCTCGAGAAGATTCACTTCCGACCAACCGCTTCTTGCATAAACTGCCCCATAATCAACTGATGCTCCGGGACTTGTCCTCGGACAAACTGATTCCAAACTCACTGGAAGTCAATGCCCCAGATTCACAGGGTTTCACAGCACACCATTCTGATCCAGACCTCTGACGATTCAGTCCTGATTGACTATTCCCTGTTGAAGTTCCTTCGTATCAGCTACTGACCTGCAATTAAAATTGTTTGTTCACGAATGGTAATTTTAATGCAGTGCTCATGCAAATTTCGAAAAATGTTGTACTGTCACTCATTTACGTGTCATGCTAGTGAGTGACGAATGAACCAAAGAGTTCAAACGTAGTGCTGATGTGATCCGTGAAAAAATACAATAAGGATATGATTAGCAAATCATGCAGGAGTCAGGTTACTCCACCTTATCGTAATGCGCTTTCAGAATAAACCCTGCCTCAATTAGGTCTTTTAAGGGTTGTATTGTGGTCGGGTTCACGGTTCGTGAAACAAAGGACATTTGGCTCAAATTATGATTTGTACCCACCCCTTCTACATGATGATCTCCGATCCTAAAGTCCAGTTAACTTAGCTCGAGCGCTCGCCTCTTCGAGAGGTGTGTTGAACATTGGGAACAACTGGTTAAAGAATTCACAAGGTGTTTCGGAGTGACAGTTACTCCTTTTTCGTTTTCGGTGCCTGTATCTACACGACTTTGTCCTTGTTTGAGGATTTTCTCTTTTATAATCCTTTCTTTTTCATTCATTTTTTTTTATTCCCTAATTTTTTCCTGGACTGACTCCTTTTGAGTTCTTTTCGATTTTTCCTTTTGAAGTCCAGCGGGATGCCCTGATTTTTTTTGCCTAAGTATTTGCTTTCTAGCTTTTCTTTTTTTTTACTTAGCGGGCTTTCTTATTCCCTTTTTTCTTTTGGAACAAGTCGTGCGACACTGGTTGTCTGGATTTATCCGAGAGGCTTGTAACTGTCTCACCCCTGATTGGTGAGGTTTAACCATTGTGGTTGATGAGGTACGACCTCTGGAGAGGAATATGATGTGATTGGTCCTCGAAGGACAACACTCCTCTATAAGACTTGAACGCTCGATCAAGCTGACTGACAACTACCCTGCCCCGGGTTAAGATGTGAGGGTTAAAAGTCCGAAAGAAACTCCTACTCCTCGGCTCGAAGTGGTTGACAAGGGATTCTCTTCCTTATCTCTCCGGTGTTTAGGGATTTGAATCAATGCCTTATACGTCATCGGCAAGGTTTTATCTGAAAGCAATACGATCATTGGTTATGAGTATTCAGTTTCATCATCCTCCCTCCACTCATTGCTAATCATAATAATAAAGTGGAGTGAATAAAATTCAAGTGTCAGTGCAATGCAGTAAATGAGTGACAACGACATAACTAATTCAGAAAAATGCATAGTCACTTTATTAATATTGCCATTCGAAACATACAATGTTTAACAGCAAGTAGTAACTAACAGAAAAGAAACTACAAATGCAAATGGTAAAAAGTCCGAGGACTGCCAATGCTGAGGACGTCTGCTTGTCTGTATCACTGGCTTCTGGAAATAACCCTCTGAATCTGCGAGCTCAAACAGCTGAGAGGTTGTCACGTACAACCAAAACTCCGTCTGGAAAGGAAATACACCCTTGGTCGATCAATTGTTGCACTTTCGCCTGGAAAGCCTTGCAATCTTCAGTTGAATGCCCCGGAGATCCACCATGGTAACCACACTGAGCATGAGGATCGTACCCTGGAGGGTAAGGCTCTGGCACGGGCTTGAGAGCTTTCGGTTCCACCAAAGAATTCTGAATCAACTGTGGAAGAATCTGGCTATACGGCACAGGCACTGGATGGGAAGAAGCATTCCTTCGTTCTAAGTGGTTGCGAGGCCTCTTTTGATCCTGGTGCTGGCATTCTTTCTGCCCAGGAGCAAGAGGTCGTCGTTTCTGAGTGGCAATGGTCCCTTGTTTAGGCGCTTGCGTCCTTGAACTTGATCCAGGTAGAAACTGCGAGCGAGGAGATGCAGTCACCAAAGGTCGCGGGACATATTCAAGATCTTTCTCAGCTTCAGGCAAAGGAGTGGAATCATTCACCTCTTCTGCAGGGTACGGGATGAACTTTCCCGATGCTCTCATGCCGCCCGGCACAAGCCTAATTGTCCTTGAGTCAATAAGGTCTTGAATCTTATTCTTGAGAGCCTTACATGTTTCAACATGGTGCCCCGGTGCTCCTGAGTGGAAATCACAACGTGTGCTGAGATCAATGTCTGGTGACACGTCACCTGGTGGATCCGAGGTCCGAAGCTTGAGAACACGGTTCTGAACCAACAGTGGCAACAGCTGGGCATAACTCACAGGTATTGGGTCCACAGCTCTATCAAGCAGCTTCTTCTTCTGATTATAACCTTCAGGGTTATTCTGAGATGCCCGGCGCGGTTGCTGACGAGACAGGTATTGAGCTTCATGCTGTGTAGAGGATCCATGAAGTCCACTTGGCTTCAGCACAGGTGGCACGGGCGGCAATGGAGGAAGCACTTTGGTCTCCACCTCGGGTGCTCGATCACTCTCCTTTTTTAGCATACTTCTCACCACTCCCATGAGAAAGCTCAACTGATTCTGTAGCTGCTGATTCTCTTCTCTGAGTACTTGCTGGTCCAGGCGCACTGCCTATATGTCATTCATGACCTGCCCCAACTGGCTTTGAATTTTCCCCAACTCAGCTTGTACCTGCTCCATCAGTCTGAGTTGCTCGATTCCGAGTCAAACCTGCAAACACAAGGGTTAGAAGACAAGCTCCGGCTTCTGTCATGCAAGATGAATTATGCTAATGCCATGGGTGTCTGTACGTTTAGGAGATCACCCCTAATTCTGGTGTCAACGTGCCAACATAGTGTCAATGCAGTGATAAGACTGGATCCATTCAGGGAAGAAAACATCTCATATTGCTCGGGACACCAGAATCAGGGTACGAAATGCGCCTGCAGCACAGACGCATGCTAATGGAATGCAACAATGAATATGCGAACTAATGCAAAATGCAGTCATGCAATAATATATCCAGGTAACTGTTGTGGCGATTCTGGGTCAATAATCACTGATGAGAAGAAAACCCCGGTGTAAGACCACTGATCTGATATGCTAAGAACGACCTTCTGGTAGGACCATATACATAAGATCAAAATTCTGTTCTGTCGAGAACAGATGTCTGATAATAAGGACCCCGGATGTATGATCAAGAAATATCTGCTGACGAAGTTTTCAGACCCCAAATCAAAAAATCTGCCATATCAAGAACAAACATACAGCTGCTGATGAGATCTTCAGACCCCACTCAAAATCTGCCCTATCAAGAACAAACAACATCCGCTGATGAGATCTTCAGATCCCACTCAAAATCTGCCCTATCAAGAACAAACAACATCTGCTGATGAGATCTTCAGACCCCACTCAAAATCTGCCCTATCAAGAACAAACAACATCCGCTGATGAGATCTTCAGACCCCACTCAAAATCTGCCCTATCAAGAACAAACCACTGATGACAATACTCTGATCAAAACCTGCTCTATCAAGAACAGACATACACCTGATGATAAGATCCTCTGATCAAAGCATGCTCTATCAAGAACAGACAAATTTGCAACCGAGAACCCTGGTACCAACATAACTGATCCACTGTCAAGAAAACCAGGTGGTCTGGAGGTCAAAGTTTCCTGCAATAAACCCAATCCCGCTCACAGGTATGGACCTAATCCACGGACAAAGGTACGGCATCCTATGCGGTCATCAGCGTCACAGACTTTCATGAGTGACGATACGATTCCCAGAAGGAGTGGCATCATCAAGTCATGAAGAGGCCTCACTTAGCTGACTTCCAAATGATCGGTCCCCAGAGTCGACAATCCTCACGTCTGGACTCCCCTCAGATCCTCAGGACCGGAAAGGAGCACCTCTGCGAGAACCTCGTCTGAGCGCAGATTTCGTAGGGAACTGTGCCTGCTCAGCAGACAGGTTCGTCTACTACTCTCTGCAACTATGTCTAGGTGTATACTCAAGCCCAGGTCCGGCTTCTCACTCATAGTAACATCCCTCTCCCACAGCAGCACAGATAATCATATCAAACTGGAAATAAAATGTGGGAAATAAAGTGCGAGAAGTAAAAATACGATAAATAAACGCAACCCAACAAGCAAACATACAAGCGTTAGGATTGACTCTCATAGGGAACCGGAGAACCAGAGATTCTGGGTTCCATCCCCAGCAGAGTCTCCAGCTGTCGCTTGCGCGAAAATAAGGTGCCGGCATGACAGAAGAGTCGCCACCTTTCGTTATTTATCCCTCAGAGCGGGAAAGGAAACGATCGGAAAAACCTGACGAATAAGGGTAAGACAAGGTCATCGCAACCATTGTCTGGGTTCGGGAGTCGGTTACGCAAGGGGAAGGTATTAACACCCCTCACGTCCGTCGTACTCGACGGGATCCACTCTTGTTTGTTTACTTGGACGGGTTGGTTTTATTCTATCTACCTATCAAGGCTGGCTGAAAAAGAAAAGAAAAATGACTCGGCAAAGCGTCGCGCTTTATGCCTACGTATTCTCATCAGAGAATGAGAAATCAGAGTCAACGTAGTTCGGCTAACTACGGGTAGAGGGGAAAGGTTGCTCGCTAGGATATCGCATCCTATGCCTACGTACTTCCACACTGCATGGAAGATCATAGCAAACGTAGTTCGGGAAACTACGGTTTATTTCCTGCCTTGAAAGAAGTGTTTTTTTATTGTGTTTGCGATTTCAACCGCACTAGAGACTATGACCTGAGAGTGAATGCGTCGCATGTCACCCAAAGGGTACCATACTAAACATCCAGTCTGTGGAAAAGGAACTCTCCCACAATCCTTTCTCAGGTAGCTTAAGGCTCGTAACGTATGAAAGAAATCATTCATGATTACTGTATCTTAAACTGCTTTGAGATGAGAAGAGAACAGACCCAACTAGGAGGGAGACTATCAAGTCCTACTGTTATCATGCCATGGATTCATCCTATGGTTGAGGTTTGAACAGGGAACTCCTAGAAGTTGTCATGCATAGGTTTCAACCTAAAAGTCTATCATCAAATCCTTATCAAAGGAAATGAGAGTCCTAAGGGATCATGTCAATGATACACCAAAACAGACAAAGCATCAGCTTTAACAGTAAAATGCATGCAATGCAAGTGAGGGAGGAAATGTGTGTGGGGCTTCAGCCTCCACAAGCTCATCTCAACCTCAAGCCAGTCATGAAATAACAGTAATCATACTGAAAAATAAACAACATGCAATCAAGCAATAAACAGATAAAAGAAATGAAGTGCCATCAGGCAAACAAACCACATGCTTGAGAAAGAAATCCTGCATCTAATCTCTCCCTAATCCTAACCCTAAAAACAAACCCTAATCAGATCTCTAAGCAAACCCTAAAGCAAAACCCTACACAAGAGAAAACAATCCCAGTCTTCAAGCTTCAAAACAAGCTTACCACAGAAAGGGAGCTAAGTAGGCAGACTCATAGTGCCTTCCTCAGGAAAGCACTAGGAGGCTTATACTCAGGAATCATATCCTATGTGGCTCAACAACTGTGATCAGTTTACATTCCTCCTCAGGAGAAATTAAACTCACATGAAGGCTCCAACATCATTGGATACTTAAGAAATCCTAGATGAACTAAGGGAACTAAGTGAACAGACCCATAGGACCTTCCTCAGGAAAGTACTAGGGGGCTTCCACTTAGGAATCGTATCCCATGTGGCTCAACAACTGTGATCAGTTTTCATTCCTCCTCAGGAGAAATTAAACTCACATGAAGGCTCCAACATCATTGGATACTTGGGAAATCCTAGATGAACTAAGGGAACTAAGTGAATAGACCCATAGGACCTTCCTCAGGAAAGTACTAGGAGGCTTCCACTTAGGAATCGTATCCCATGTGGCTCAACAACTGTGATCAGTTTACATTCCTCCTCAGGAGAAATTAAACTCACATGAAGGCTCAAACATCATTGGATACTTAGGAAAGAGGTGAGAAGAAAGAATGAAAGACATCCATAGTGCCTTCCTCAGGAAAGTACCATGGATTTCCCTCAAACTTCAGGATCTCAAACCTCACAAACAGAGAACAAGCTCCAACCTCTGGGTCTCTGGGTCTTGATCTTCAATCTTCTCCTTCATCGTGCTCCTTCAACAAGGTCTTCAAAACAAACCAAGCCCCACAACAATTTCCCCAAAGATAAACCCCAGAGACAGACAAATATCACACAGACAGTCAATACAATCAGTCAACTTCAGAAAATATCTAAAAATACTAAAGCAAGGGGGAAAAATCTAACAATCATTTACAAGGGTCTATAACACCTACCCATAACATCCCTATATGCCCATACCCAGAAATCAAGTCAAAACTCTCAAAAGAAAATGAATTATTTCACCTATGCATTCTTAAACCCTAATTTTGATACCCTAATTATAACCTAATTAAACTAATCAAATTTTAACCTAAAAATCATGAATTAAATCCTATGGGAAACTATGATTCAATATCTAATCACACCAAAAAGAATGGCTCCAAAAGATTAAGGGAAGGTCCTAGAATAAATTCTACAAAATTGAGTATCAAACTAAACCTATTTAAAAGCTATTTAAAAGAATAATATTCTAAAAATATAAAACTAAAAATAAAATGGAATTTTTATTTTTATTAATTTTCTAGACAGGATTATGAATCTATAGAAAAACAAGAATTGAAAAATATCTATTTTCCTATTTTCTATGAATTATTTACAAACAAGAAAATAAAAGGAAATTAAAAATAAAAGAATTGAAATAAATGGGATGGGGGGTGCAACAATGAATGGCGCCTAGTTCAATTCCCAGATGGGCCATGGATGGGGTGGTGCAGATAGCAGCGCGCAGGCCCAGGTACCATCAGAAAATTAAAGTGAAAATTAAAAGAAAAATATTAAAGCTGCGGTGTAAATAGCATTGGTTTTCAGTTGAAAAATGGATTGGGCTCCGCGCGGGGGTGTGAGTAGCGAAGATCTGCTGAGCCCATGGTTCCTCATTTAACTCAAACGCAGCGTTTAGCCTTATGGGATTCCCTCCGTTTTCTTGTTTGAATTGAGGCCGTTGGATGAGATTATTAAGTCAAATCAAATGAACGATCTAACGGTGGAGGATTATCTTCTCCAAGTGACAATTAGGTTTTTCAGGTTTGCCCAGCTCATGCACGAATATTCAAACCTCTCGTTCTCTCTCGATACTTGATGAAAGCGAAAAAATCAAAGACCTAAAATGATCTACTAATCACAAGGAATCTATCCATGGTCCTAGTTTTTACTAACACTCCCTATAGATCCCAAACAGAGGGCACGAAGACTAGGGTTTCACCATTTTCTCTGGTATCAATCTTGCTAGAGCTTCAATCTAATGGTATAAACTTGCTCCTCACATTACCCTAATCAATCTATGCCATCACATATCAATTAAAACCTACTAAACAACTTTCTCTTGATCTTTAAAGAAATTAGGACCTGCCATGAAACCTCATAGAATCTTCTCTAAGTTTCAGAAAACCATCATCTATCTTAGCATGCTAATTCTACACCTAGAAACCTAACAGAAAGCACATAAATAAGGAGATTTTTAGCAACTTACCAACCTGTCAAATGGTGATGGTAGAGGTGTGTAGGGCTCGATTCAATGCTTGCTCTCTCTTCCAAATACTCCTCTAATGGTAAACTTTCTTCAGTTTGCAATGGTTTTGATGGAGGAAGCTTGTAGAGATCAAATCGTGCCTTGCTTGTGTTTGAAGAAACTTTGAACACTTCACTCTTTCTCTCACTCTCTCCACTGAATTCTCCAACCTTGCCAACCTTTTTTCTCATCATGATCTACTCTTTATATAACAACCAATGGAAGAGTCTAGAACTATCTAGAATGAGCTAGAATATCTTGGAATTTCTCATGTAGTGACATGTTGTATATCTCATATCTCATGCATTAGGCCTTTGTTTTGGTGCCAAAATCTCCTTACAAGAGATATTGAAAGGGAATGTGCAAAAAACAAGCTGATTCCTTGCCTTTGGTGAAGTTTCTCAAAGGTTCCTTATTATGCAAGCAACAACATTACAAAGTAACCCCCATTTTTAGACTTCAAATCAAAAATGTGTTTGAATCATTGTTTTTAAAATGATGTTTGGATTCAAAATGACATATTGGATGACCTATTTTGGATTCCTAGATTTCCCAAACCAATTTCCAACTTGGATCCATTTAACTTATAAGCCATTTTTAGGTCATTTTCACCCATTCTTGTCAATCCTTGCTACAAGCTTTTCCAACAACTAATGACCACTTTTATAGGCTTAAAATGCCATTTTGAACAACTTTGATGTTTTGAGTTTTTTCATTTGAGGCTTGGAAATAGGAGATATGGCCTTTGCTTAAAATGACCTATAACTTCTAAATGACCAAAATACCCCTGTCTTGTTCAAACCATAAGTTGAGTTCTACAAATCCTATCAAGGACTTCTAGTACTCTCTAGAAATCTAAGAAGATGCTCTTAAACATTCATTTTGACCAAGAGATCATAGGAATCATCCCACTAGGGCAAAAGTTGTCTGCAAGTTGGGTGACTTTCAAGGACCCAGATTCACACACCTCAGAATGACCTG
>OZ012735.1:272796670-272816670 GCA_963859935.3 Lathyrus sativus
TAATATATTATTTTAGTGAATTTATATTATATTTTAAAAATAATGAATATATATTATACTGTATAAAATTATAGTGAATATATATTATACTTTAATGAATATATTATAATTTAAAAATAATGAATATATATTATACATTAAAAATAATGAATATATATTATACTTTAAAAATAATAAATTTATATTATTTTAGTGAACATATTTTATTAAGTTGGTGTCGAAATAGAAAAAAAAGGTTTAAATTACATATTTGATTAAAATGATATATAATGATAGTACAAATTTCTGCAGTATGGAATATTTTCGTTACTATGGTAGTTGGATGTACGATAGAACGTTACTAGGCAGACGTGGACTTACGGCAAATTGTGACGTGAATTTCATGTAACTAAATATTTATATATTTTAAATGTATATTATTTTAATTAAAAATTATTTTAATTTTAAATTTATATTTAATATTTAATTTTTATTTTAATTTTATAGTAGCTTTCAGTTAATATCTATATATTTTTTTATAATTAAATTTAATAGTGAAGTGAATCTCATGTCACTAATTAGTGACGTGAGAATCACATGGGAAGAATATTAATTCAATGTTGTTTCCCAAGTGAAAACAAGGTCACAACTTTGTGACGTGGATATCACATGGGTAATAAAGTATACTTGTGTCAGTGGAACGTGCAGACAAAGTTGGTAAAGTAATGTTCCCACATGATTTTCACGTCACTAATTAGTTTGCGACGTGGTTACTATGTCACAACTTTGTGACGTGTTTACCACGTGGGAAAAAGTTTCCACCATTGCATTACCGGCGTGTTTTATCCACGTCGCAAATTCTGTTAGTGAAGTGATTTTTATGTTAGTGACGTGAATATCACTTGGGAAACTACAATATTTCTTGTAGTATATATATATATATATATATATATATATATATATATATATATATATATATATATATATATATATATATATATATATATATATATATATATATATATATATATATATATATATATATATATATATATATATAACATATTGATGTAATATTGGAAGCTTGTGCCTTGACTATGAATATTAAAACTGAAACACAAAAACTATTATGCTAATTTCAGTGTGGTAATGCCATATAGCTGATGTAGCATATCCTAAAATTTTACCTCATATCCCTATATTTTATATAAAATATTAATTTTAGTTTTCTATATTTTTAACTAATTTATTATTATATTTTCTTTTAATATTTTTAAAATTTTATTGTGTGCTAAAATATTTTATAAAAGAGTTTTGGTATATAAAATAAAATTAAAAAGTATTTTAAAAAATGACTACCGAACTCTTCTGTAAAGTCTTTCGATACGTAAAAATTAATTATTGAAACTCGTTTGTAAAATCTTCCGATACACAAAATAAAAGTTAAAAAATATTTAAAAAAATAACTATCAGAACTCTTGCAAACTTTTTTGGTACACAAATCGGAACTTTTTTGCAAAGTCTTCAAGTACACAAAAAAAAGTTTAGAAAATGACTACCGGAACTCTTTTGCAAAGTCTTCCGGTACAAAAAAATTGACTAACGGAGCTTTTTTACAAAGTCTTCCGGTAAACAAAAAAGTTATAAAAACGATTACCGAACTCTTTTGTAAAATTTTCCGGTACGTAAAATAAAATTTAAAAAAATAATAATAAATTAGATAAAATTATACAAACGTAAAATTGGTATTTTTTATAAAAGCAGAGGTATGGGGATAAAAGTAGGGATATGAAGTAAATTTTTCTTATATCATGATGTAACAAAACGGATCCGGCCCGGCGAACATGTCTATTTTTTCATATTTTTTTGCGGGATAAGACAAGGTTTTATACCTGCACCATCTAATGTGCTCACCTGTCCCACCATGTTTCTTTGCGGACTTTTTAGATGACGAACATTAACATAAATTTTTGTATTTTTAAACTTAATAGGTACTGTGCTCGTCCCTCCCTCTTTCTTTGTGAGGAGGGCCAAGCTTTTAGGTTCGTCCCACCTTTAATAATGATCGTCCGATTGTTTTCAGAGCGAGTTTAAACGGATCAATCATGTTCATTTGCCACTCCTACCTATACCTCAACCCTCATAATATTTATGAGAATTTAATGTGTGCATAAATTTATATGTAATGCATTTGAAAAAATTGTAACATATCAAAATAGCGCAACAAACTCTAAGATAATTGTGAAAGATTCAAAAACTTGTTATGAATCTATTCAATGCAAAACCATGCAAAACAATGCAATAGGGAGTTATAAAATAAGCTCTTTTTTCTCGAAAGTAAAAATGAATCTATTATAGATTTTTTTAACTTAGACAAAGTGTACAAAACAAGGAAATTATCTTACTTACCATGTATATAACTATTGAGTAAATACGAATGGGAACAAGCTTCATCGATGCAAAATCAAACAACTATGAGACCAACTTTAAAGGAAAAATAATACATAATAAAAGATTCAAATTTTTTTCAAACTCTTTAGTAATCTTGTTTCTATAAGTGTGCAATGACATCTTTGTTTTTTTTATTTTGTTTTTTAAGATTTTGTTTTTTTAAGTAGTCAAGAGACATATACTACAATTTTATAAAAGATGCCGGATCGGATGCATTAATAGAAATGTGGTTATGAAGATTGTAGGTCAGAATATAAAGTGAATTTGCAAAATTATTTGATTTGCTCCCAAACAGCCAAAATATGGTTTCATTGGATTCCATGGGTAAGTTTTTGCATAATAGTACATTCAATATTTCTATGGTCAAAAAACACATTTGATATAGTGTATGGTAGACAACCCCAAGTTTACTGTGTTTCCTAATGAAAGAGATGAAGTCTAACGGAAATAATAATAGGTCTAGAGTTCGGACTCTATGAAGTCTCACAATCTCTTGTAAATAGCGAAACTATTGATTTTGCAACCCAGAAATGTTTTAATTGTGAATTTATAATATTTTAATAGTCTATCAACCACCACCAAACTATCCTTTAGTTTTGAGATGTTTCGTGAAAAAATCTAAAAAAATATTATTCTATACTGCATTAGGAATTAGGAATAGTCAAGGGTTAAAATATTATCCTACACTGCATTAGGAATAGATAAGGATTGTAACAATTGTCTTGGATATTTTTAAATATATTAAATTAGTTTAATGCAAAATTTGAACAAAATTATATGTAATTTGAAGAATTAAATTTCAAGTTGGGAATAATCAAATATATCTTTTCTAATTTAATTTAAATCTAAATCTAAAATTAAAGTTTAATTAATGAAAGTTTTAAGTAGTCAGCCGATGTGAAAACAATTTTTCACATATTGCCAAATTAAAAATATATAAAGATTAGAGCATTGTAAAAAAACATGATATAAAGTTTAAAATTTTATAATAAATGGTAGGAAATTAAATATAAATAAAGAATTGTAAAAAATACAATGAACATATTCAAAAATTAAATGGAAAATTTTAACACTATAATTTATTAAAATAAAAATTATTGATAAAAGAACAAATTTTTATTTTAAAGATCACGTAATCATTACAAAATTTTTAAATAGAATACTAAATATATAATATAATCTCATTTACATTTAACTATTTCTCCAACACAATTATAAAAAAAAAAGTAATGTTTGATACGTAATTATATATATATATATATATATATATATATATATATATATATATATATATATATATATATATATATATATATATATATATATATTCAAAAACTTAAAAGTAAGGATTATGCAAAGAAATTGTTTTTCTTCTACTATTTACAAAGACATAATACATTTTTCAAAAAATTAACTTTGTAAACCATATTTTTAAAAGTGATTAACCACATATTCAATTTATAAAAATGACATCAACCAGCAAAAGTATCTCATTAACCAACTCATAAACTAAGTTAATTACATGTTTAGATGTCATTAAGCTAATTTATAATAAACTTTCTATATGAATTGTAGGGTGAAGGTGATGAATGGCTTGACCTTTAAACAAACAAAAAGAGGTGTTGAAAGAGGAACATTTCTCACTTGTTGAATCAGAATTTCAAAGCACTTATAACAAAAATATTGAGGGCGGGTAGAAAAAAGAAATGGGTTGTCGAGTAGTAGTAGTACATGTTTTTGTCGTGAAAGTAGTAGATGCATGTGGGTTGGTATTTCTTTGTTGCGAAAGTAGTTGAAAGATAAGAACAGAAAGGTGGCATGTGGGTTGTATTGGATAGATCAGTTGAGGCACGGATAGTGCTTTTGATGAATGGTTAGGATTGAACAATGCAAATCAAGTGATACTAGGAAGATGTGAGACATTAGGTGATTCGTTAGTACAAAATGAGTACGATGTTTTATATATATATATCCAAAACAAAAGACCGGTCAATATATCAGTAAGTGAGGCACAGATGCTACACAACAAAATATTTCAAGTCCTGCTAATTTTTCAAAATTAGATTATGAATGATATTCTTCAAAGCAATTACTCCTAATTCCTAGCATTAACCAGTCTTAAAAATAGATTTGGTAGAATTATAAGTATTTCATTACTCCCAAATCCTAAAATGAAAAAATGTATGTTAATTTTGAGTTTACCAAAACATGTAAAAAAAGAAAGTGGAACAGACATATTATAGGATGCAAATTTAAAATTTTATTTCGTTTCTCAAAAAATTACGGATAAAACGGATATGTTCAATAGATTGGACTCGTTTTGCTACTCTTACGAACGATTAATAAAACTTTGTGTGTGTGAGAGTTGTTTTAGCATTTAAAAAATTACTCGTAAACCCTTTACAATAAAGTGATCACTTATGTAAGTGCTTTTGATTGACTGCATTTTGTGGCAAAACTTTAGAGTGTGCATGTATGTCATACTAAATGTTAGGACATACTTAATGATGTGTGTGCAGGGTAAGTTAATTATAAGTTAACTTAGTTAAGCTGAATGTCATACAGAATGTCATAACATTGAACGTATGACATCCAGTGGACAAGTTTGTTTTTCTGGTAGCTATAAACCAAGAAACAGAATAGGGGCTCAAGCTGGATATCAGGAGAACTTCTAGAAGCCCTAGGCGAACTAGAATATCCCTGAAATAAGTGGCAAGTGTGCAGATCTTTGAGAATAGGTTTGTTATGGATAAAACCTAATTAATGCACTAAGGTCCAAAAGGACTGACAGCTGCTATAAAGATCAGAAGGAGCAATCCTGAAGGGCAGCTCTTGACTGATAGAAGAATAGAGAGTGCATATTGCAGAGTCCTTGTGAGTGAAGAAGGCTAGTCTTCACGTGTGAATTCTGTCTAGGAATACTTGTACTCCAAGCAATTGTCTAGTGGATGATTTGCATTGGATAGGTAGATTCTAGGCTGTGTCTCAGTCAAAGCTGTGAAGCAAGAGTGTGTGAGTTCCTTGATCAAAGATGTGAAGCAAGATCAAGGTGTGTATGAAGTGTCTCTTTATATTTAGTCTGTAATTGTTTAATATCACTGTTGTGTGATTGAGGGGGAGTGAGTGGGTATACTCAGGTCTAGAGTGTCTCTAGGCTGAGTTGTCATTGGGTAGGTTTTAAGTGAGGAGTGCAAACTGTGTTGTTTGACTCTGAATTAATTCTGCTAATAGTGAAGTTCCTCCTTGACTTGGTAGCCCCCAGATGTAAGTGTTGTTGACACTGAACTGGGTAAACAATTGTTGTGTTATTAATTGCTTTTATTATTCCTGATTATTAGCTGTTGAGTAGCAGATGTCACAGTGGATGTTATAACTTTGGGAATAACATCCATTGCGTGCTTGCCAGAATTTTCAACTTAGATGACGCTAAATATATGATTAGGCGAGATTTTATATTTTCTCTTTTCTAGACTTCAAAATCTCTTAGTTAATTCATTAACTTGATTAATATTTCAATTAAATTTTTGAATTATTTGACCTATACGACTTGAGATATTTTTTTAATTAAGTGTCATAATCAAAAGTTAACTTAACACTTAAAATCAACTCCTCTTATTATAAAGAACTCATATCAAATTGTTATCTTTAAAATTACTTCATTAGTTATCTATATCAAAACCAACCGAAAGTTATACTTGCAAACTCATATTTCTAAAAATTAGATCTCCAACTAGTATATAGTGGGAGTGAAGTGTCATTAACCTCCGTGTATTCTCGTGACACGTTATGAATTTTGCACCTATAAATATGTGTTCTTATTTCCTTGCTTTAAATCATTTCTACTTGACCTTAAATATTTTTCCTTTTGCTCATGTATTTGTACATATTGCAAGAATGTTTGTTAACGTTATGACTTTATTTTTTTTTTCGAGATTGAGATCAATATATTGTTCAACAGTGTTTTTTTGGCTTAATTGCAATTTTGGTCCTTCTATTTTCAATTTTTTTGAGTTTTGATCCCCTATTTTAAAATTCGGAATTTTTGTCCTTTTGTTTTCAGTTTTTTTGAGTTTTGGTTCCCCTATTTTAAAATTTAAAATTTTTGTCCCTCTATTTTCATTTTTTATGAGTTTTGGTCCCCTTATTTTCATTTTTTAAAACTTTTCGTCCTCTGTTAAATTTGTTCCCAATTGAAAAAAGGGATTAAAATTCAAAATAAAACTTAAAATAGGGGATCAAAACTATAAAAAAAATGAAAATAGAGGGATCAAAATTTTGGATTTTAAAATAGGGGGACCAAAACTCAAAAAAATTGAAAATAGAAGGACAAAAATTCCGGATTTTAAAATAGGGGGATTAAAACTAAAATAAAAATAAAAATAGAGGGATTAAAATTGCAATTAAGCCTTGTTTTTATTTATTTTAAATGGAGGGCCAAGGCCCAAGACAAAGGAAAAAACTAAACTAAAATCAATCTCGGAACAGGAGATTTTATAACATTAGAATGAATTAAATGTTTAATGAATTTCAAATAATCTTCACAAAAGATCAAATCTTCATCACTAGTAGCTCCATATTTTGCCAAAGCATATGTACAATTATTTGTCTCTCTAAATGAATGAGAGATTTAACCTCTCCAATCCTTTCTAATATCCATCGAATACGATTCAGCAAATATAAACTATCCATACCGATATCACTATCAAATTTTAACAGGTTAACTACGGTGCTGGAGTCCACTTGAAGGTGACCTTTTGATACTTCCAAATCCATTGCATGCTTGAGGCCTTCATGAACTCCCCAAAGCTCCGCCTTCGCCACATTACAATTACCAAGGTGTTTGGAAAATCCTCTTATACACTTGTTGGTTCTGGTTTTTATGATTCCTCAACACCATGACTCTCTTCCATTAATACACGCACCATCTGTATTGAGGCTCACACAATCCTTCTCCGGAGGCTTCCAACCGACTATGCACAAAACTTTATTCCTCCCCCGAACAATCTTATCATTATTCATATCTTCCACATAGTCATTCATCCTACTAAAAATATGACTTTCCAAGGATGGTAGTCTGTTATAGTTAGCATCATAATACTCTTTGTTCATCCACATCCAGAGTCTGCTTACAATCACTTTACTCACTACTTTGCAAACTGCATTACATAGGGAAATCGGGAGGAAATGAGTAACCATCTGGGGTGGATCAACTTTAGGGATCAAACAAATTACAATGTGATTTATATGTATGATTTCATTGGGATTATTCTAGACACGACGCACCATGTCACAAACTCTATTCCCTACCATGTTCCACAATTTTTGATAAAAATCGGCAGGGAACCCGTCCAGCCCTGGAGCTTTCCAAGGGCTCATAGAAAACACAACTTCTTTGACTTCTAAATCTTCCAAAGTTCTATTGATGTTATGAAGGTCATGTGTTTCTACCATTGGAACTTGACATAAATCTCTATCCATGTACGTCACGGATTCATAAGATCAAAAAGCTCTTGGTAGAAATTATTTACCAAGTCTTTAAGCTCACTCTCCTCTTTAATCCACTGGCCTTAGTCTTTTTTTAAGGACATGATTTTTTTGTGCCTCCTTCTAGTAATTGTCTTCGTGTGATAGTATTTGATGTTGCAATCACCATCAGTTAACCATTTGGCTCTGGATCTCTAGTACCACATGATTTCTTCCTCTTTGAGGACTGCATCCAACTCTTTTTGAAGCTTATTCTCCAATTTCACTAAACATGTTTGATGTCTACCGCGTTGAATTTTGGATTGGATGTCTTTTAGCCTTGCCATGAGTTGTTTCTTAATGAATATAACTTGATCAAGTGTTTTGAATTTCCACACTTTAACCACTTCGCTCAATTTGGAAAGGTTGTCTTTCAAACTCATTTCATCGCTCCAAGCATTACTCAAGAACTCTTGATAGTTGTTGTTAGCCAACCAAGAACTTTCAAATTTAAACTGTCTCTTTGTTCCATACTCTCCATGATCATCGATCATGATGAGAAGAGGATGATTGTCAGAATAATTCACTCTGGTTAAGACTCTCGCATGGCCATTTGGAAAACTCAGACGCCATTCTTTGTTGCAAAGCACTGGGTCCAGTTTCTCGTATATATGTTAGCCTCCATGATAAATATGGCCCCTCCAAGTGAATTTAGGTCCCTTCGTCCCTATGTCTATAGGCTTACACCTTTGAATACGATCTCTAAACAAGTTACACTTCCTAATAGAAAAATGAGCTCCACTTTTTTTTTGCAATACCGTTAAAATCTTCTTCTAGCATTCATAATTTCTCCATTGAAGTAGAGATTTGAATCAAGTCTTCCCACATAACTCTCCTTCTATCGTCATATGGACTAGCATAGATGGCTATGAAAATACCATTATCTATCCTTGGGTTCCTTCACTATGACATGGATAAACTAGAAGTTTTTAGAGATTACTTCAATGTTGATGTTACCACCTTCCCAAGCAATGATGAGACCACCTGCAAAGCCATTATTCTCCACTGATACCACTTATCAAACCCCATTCTCTTAAAGGTATTATCCAACTTTGTTGGATCGCATCTAGTTTTCATAACAACAAAGAAAACTTTGTTATGGATCATATATTGATTGTTGTACCTAAAGAAAACTTTCTTTGTCGCTCCTCTATAATTCCATACTAACACTTTATTTTGGACTATCATAAATAAAAAAATTTGTGTATGAATATAATCATAGTTAAGAAATTAAACTTTGTTGTGGCTTGGGGTTTTGTGCACAACCTCTACTTACATTTCGTGCTCAAGTGTAAATGTGTTATCTGTTAGAACAAGATTTCTTCCTGACATATTTTCCTTGGGTTTTGATGATAACATAGTATTGAAAGAACAATAGTTTACATGATGTGTGTTACATGTGTGCAGGTTCTTATACTTGTAAATATTATAATCATAATATGTTCTATATTAAGCACACTTTGAAAGTTGCTGCATTGCTAACTTCTAGTGGCAGAATTTGAAGAACACTTGCTAAGTGATGTCTAGAGAAGACTCTGAAGCTAAAGGTATCAGCATCAAAAGAAGCAACAATATTGTCTCTACACTTAGTGAATGCAAATTGGCTTCTAGTACCATTCAGAGATGGTGATGAAGCTGAAGCTATATGTACTGTAGAAAGCAAGTTGTATTATCAAATCAGTTTGTCAGCTAGAGTCTACAGATTGCAAGGCTCAAGAATGACTGAGATGTTTTATGGATATCTACTCTCAATGGCTATAATAGTACATAATCTCTTGAAGACTCAAAGGTTAAATAAGTTACACGTTGGATTAAGATCTTCTGGTGTATCTATCTCCAATGACTCTTGTACTATGGAGTAACAACAAAGACTTTTGATCAAGTTACCTCTTCAATGACTAGTTTCTGAAAAGGCTATAAATATGGCTGAAGGTTCAAACTGAATCTTTAACAAATATCAACCAGAAGGAGTAATAAGATCATCAATTATCAACTCAATGTATATACATATTTTTTTTATGTAGGTTGTAATTGTAAAAGCCTTAAGATTTCTTACATATTGTATATATTAGAAATATTAAGAACTTTAGGTCTTTGTTATGGTGATTTTTCGTACCTCTGATACTTGTATCATGTGCACCTTGTTCTCTATTCTGCTGAGCTTGTTCAGTAGTTTAGATAAAATTCTTGTGTCATTGGGATACACGCAAGGAAGTCTCGAGCCAAGATGTTTGAGCCACGTAAGTCTCTTGCTATGTGCTTGAGCTGTAAATGTCTTAGTCAAATGGATTGATTAAGCAGCAGTCTTGTATCATTGGGACATAAGCAATGAGGTCTCAAGCCAAGATGCTTGAGCCACGTAAGTCTCTTTCTATGTGCTTAATCAGTGGAATTCTTAATCAAGTCGATTGATTAAGAAGGAAAGTCATGAGCCATTGTGGCTTGAGCATGATAGCTCATTTCATGAAATTTGGAGTAGTAAGTCTTGACCCAGTAGGTGCAAGCGGATGCTCGTTTCATAGAACCTTGAGTAGAAGTCTTAGGCCTGAGGGGCTTGAGCAGGAATGCTCGGTATATGAAATTGGAGCAGTAAGTTTTAACCTGAGGGGTACAAGCAGAGAGGCTTGTTTCATGGAACTTGGAGCAGAAGTCTTGGGCTTAGGGCCTGAGCAAGGAAGTCTTGGGTTCGTGGAACCTGAGAAGGAAGTCTCGAGATAGGAGCTTAAGCAAAAGTCTTGGACCTTGGGTCTGAGCATTCGTAAAGACTTATGTAAAATGCATAAGTGATTGTAATCATGCTTTGATTATAGTGAAAAGATTTTTTGAAGTAAGGGGATTGGACTACTCTCAGTTAGGGGAGGAACCAATATAAATCTTTGTATCTTCTGCTATTATTTATTTGCTTCTGTTAACATTCTGCAACTAAAAATTAACCACAATCTGAGGTTATACTTATTCAAGAAGTTATAGAACTTGAATCTATTTTTATCTGTTGGTTTTGTCGCGGTGAGAATCTGAGACCAAAGCTATGGGATTAGCCTGGCTCGCAAAATAATGATATCACCACCGAACTTTTATTTTTCCAATGGAAAGAGAGAAAAGATCGAAAAAAACCCCTAAGTAAACATGCAAAGCAAAAACGAAAGGCCTAAAGCTAAGCAAAGAGAGATCAAAGGTACGAGGGTTGGTTATACTAAGGGAACCTCTTGAACCTTAAGCATCTGCAATACTCTACAGGAACCTCTTGAAATATTTGTATTTTGGCTAAAAATTGTTTGCTAAGGATAAAGATGGAAAAAGTAAAAAAAGAAAAGGGGACAAAGAAAAAAGGTAGAAAGATAAAAAGGTAGCTCACTAGGATCTCGCAGTCCTATGCCTACGTATCCTTAACAAAAAGTCAGAGCAATCGTAGTTCAGAACTACGATGTTACGTTTTATGAACCAAGTACAACAGCAAAGACATGTAAAGAAATAAACATGCAAGGAGCGTGCACAATGGAAATGAGTCAACATATAATCTTTTCCTTGGATTAGGTCAACAAGGATAGAAATAAAGGCAACAGATACATGGAAAATCATCATGTAAATCAAGCATCAAATGAAATGAAAATACAGTACATGGCAAGAGCATCATGTATGGTCAAACAAACAAGAAATTGTGTAATACACATGGAAAAACATCATGGTAATCAGACAACAAAAAGTCAACAGAGATACATGAAAAGACATCATGTAGTATGAACCTCAAACAAAATGAACCAAATATACATGGCAAAGCATCATGGTAAAATTAGAAGGAAAATACATGTGGTAGAGCATCACGGACGATAAGACAATAACGTACCCATGACAGAGCATCCTGTGAACATTAAAAACAATCAACAGGGCATACATGAAAAAACATCATGTAATATCCACATACAAAATCAATAACATACACGGCAAAGCATCATGAATAACAAATAGGAAGTACACTGCAAACAATCGTGTAAAATCCATAGACAACATCAACCACAATCATGACAAAACATCGTGATCAACAAATAAAATCCACACAAATACACGGCAAAACATCGTGTAAAATCCTCAAGTAGTCACAACAAAACATCATGAAATAGATTAATCATGGGAAAGCATCAAGAATTAATCAGAGAGAACATGCCCAGAACATAGAAGCAAGCAAGTCATGATAGAATCGGCCGACAAATGAATTATTAATCAAATTAAATATTAATATTTAATAATATTAATTAATCATTTAATTAATCAATATTAACTAAAATATTTAAAATAATCAATAATTACAACATTTTTTTTATATTTTTTAATATCAAATAACTAAATGAACTAAAAAAATGAAAATATTGAAGAAATAAATGATAAAAATTGTTTTTTTTTGGGGTTTTTCAATATTTATACAAATTAAAACTAAAAAATAATTAATACCTCTCTTCAAAGAATTTATATTTGTTTTAGAAGGGTCCAATCAAATACACAGATTTAATGGATATCTACCTATGAAAACTGAAAATGTAATGTAAATATCTAAAGTCAATGAATGCAGTAATGATTATTTCACTCATAAAGAAGGATGGTTTTACAAGCCAAATATGTATTAAAAAAAAAGGGAAGCCCTACATACATACATGCTAACAAAATCTCAATCTAGTGAACACTTGGCTTCTTTTTTTGTTGAAATATTTCATTAAAAAAACTGCAAACAAAAGACCTAAGGCCTCTAAAAAAAAGAATACACTGTTATTACATTGGCAAGCAATAAACTACTAACAGTAACACAAATGTTTACAATATTCATAACATGTTACAAAGAAACAATCAACACCACTACTATAATCCAGGAACACCGACAATCAAAATGATCGAAACATGTTGCGAACCATTATATGTAACAACACGCAACCTATTACACACACACACATTAGTTTAAGAAACAAAACACATGTCTAATACAAGTGTAAAGAGGGATACGTTACAGTGCGAAAACGGTCGGCAAAGGCAACAGTTCCGCGATGGCGCATGTGGGAGTAACGTGGTGTAGCAAAGTTGCCGGAGCTACTTGGAGATGTCATTTTTGATGGAGCTTGTGGTACGATTTTGTGGAGCAAAACGGAAGGAGTTTTGGACGTGAGTGTATGAGGATCGATGAAGAGAAAGAGATGGAAAGAAGAGGTGTTTTAAATATGGTGTTTATGTTTGTAAGGGAAAGTTGTAGTTGTATGGGGCGGATGTAAGGTTTTTAAGTAATGGATGTTTTTCTCTCCGTGTGTTGTGAGGAACCGTGCATGTATGGTTATGAAGTGTACGTGAATAGTGATAGTTTTCTCTTATAAAAAGCAAGCAGCTGTGGAGAGATTAGAGGAAAGTTGTTAGCAACGAAAGAAGAAGATGGTCATGGTTTTTTTCAGTTCATGAGCAAGTTTTTTTAAGGTAGTTGTGTGCGTATTTCAATACGGTTTATGTATGTTATGGACAAGGGAGTATCATGAGAGTGTATGAAGAGTTGTAGTGGAAATGATTGAGGTGAAGAAGAAGGTGAGCCAGTGTTGGTATTTATGAGGGCGACGGAGTAGTTGTTATGTGATATGGTGAGAGTGAAGAGATGGCCTCATGCGTGGGTTTTGTAAGGTGATGAAGAAAGTTGTTCACATGGTTATGGAGGTTTTTACCGGCGAGTTTCGTGTCGGTATTTGTCTGCATGTAGTGAAGAAGGTGAAGTGATGATGGAAGAAGGGTGTTATTTCAAGGTTGATTCATGGAGAGATGAAGATTTAGGAGGAAGTGGTGACTGTTGTGTTAATATGGTGCGCGATGGTGGTGGTGCAAAAAGCTTGGAGATGATGGCGTGTGAATGTTTAAAATGGAGTAGTTTGGTGATGAAAAAGTAAGGTTGTGTTGGAAGTTCTATTGAAGTGAAGATAAAATAGAGTGGTAATGGGATGTGAGTGTTTCTGAGAAGATGACGATATTGTATGATAATGAGTATGAAATGTGTGAACAAACATGCAGGTGGGGTCATTCCATAATGGTGGTGGTATGCATATGAAAAGAAAAATTTTAAAAAAACAAAGGAGGGAGTTTTACTAAGTGTGTTTTTTTCATGTGGCCCCTCCCCTCATCAAGTGGGTGATGTGAATCCTTTTTTTGTTTTTTTTTCTTCTTCTTAAAATTCAAATAGAATAAAAGGAGATAGAGACAAAGTTATGAGATATGTGACTTTATTTTTTAAGTTCAGTATGTGCAGCACGTATGGTGCATGCATGCAGTGTTATTTCTTTCACAAAAGGTAGTAAAAAACAAAATCCTTTTATAAAACTTAATAGGTAAGTCTTACTAGAAATGCAATAAACAAATATAAAATATTATAAAAGAGAAAAAGTGATAAAATAAAATAAAATCAATTATAAAATATACCTAAACTAAAAAACTGATTAAATAAAAATATTATTTAACTAAAATTAAAATTAAAATCGGTTAAAATAAAGTGAATACACCAAAATGATTAGCATGAAATAAACGACTCGAAAAAATGCAACATTTGGTCAAATTTCAAAATATATTTTACCCGGTTAAATTGCTTAAACTGATCAAAATCCAACCAAAAAGCAGTCGAAAAATCTAAATGAGCACGCCAAGTTAAATTATGCGAAACGTAAATTAATATAGTTGACGTTTGCAAACTCGATTTTGAAATTTTTTGTCCACTGATTTTATGCACAATTGACTTTTAATTTGACTGATTCGGCTGTAAATCCTACAAGTTTATTTTAGCTGATAATTTGGATATTATGTGAGATGAAATGCAGATAGGCTATGCAGACGAAGCAAACAGAGGTGGGACCTTAGGGATAAAAATTAGGGTATGACAGATGCCCCTATTTAAGTTTCTTCTATTCGGAGATATGAAGATTGAAATCTTCGTCTCGACAAGAACGGAGAGACTTAAATACAAACATGCGCAATTTTTGGCCCTAAGATACCACGATGATGCTTATGATATGATATGAATGCAAGACTCGGAGTTCTGTGGGGAATGAAACCACATATGACAAACTACTACAAGAAGAGAACAAAAGGAACACCACAGAGGAATAAAAAACAAATCTCAAGAGACACAACCTAAAGAAAAAAAAAGATATTATAGAAACCCGTCAAGGCGATAAAGAGTATCCACTAATACTTGGAAAGAGAGGGACAAAACCCTAAATAGGAGTACATACATTTGGGAAGGTATCAGATGCAGAAGGTAACACAATTTGGAAAACAGGTCAGAAATATCTTGAAAAACATTAGATGTGGAATGAGACCAAATATGATAATACAACAGAGATTTCCTAGAAAGCACCTAACTTTACTGTGGAATACTCAGGAAAATCCAGAAAGTAAAAGCAACTTTATTAGGGAAAGTGTCACAGTCATCAGAGGTTTTGCCAGAAGTGCATTGAACAAACCCTAGAAAAGAACAATATTAACCACCAAAGACATTCAGGAGAACATTGAATGAAACTTTGGAACATAAGCAGACATCAGAGATGCTCAGGAAAACATCAGAGATATTTAGGAAAACAAATAATGGACCCTGGAAAATAACAGTGTTAACCATCAAACACATTCAGGAAATCATTGAATGTAACTTTGGAACATAAGCAAAGATCAGAGACATTTAGGAAAACATTGAATAAACTCTGGAACATAGAAAAACATCATAGACATCCAGAAAAGCATTAAATAGACTCCGAAACACATCCAGAAAAAGCATTGGACGAAGAAGGTAAATAGGCTTGAAGATATTCAGTAGATTTTAATCATGACCAGAGATAAATTGAAAACATCTAGAATATCATTAGATGAAGACAAAGATTCTGAAGCTACATCTGAAACATTTAGAAAAACTTTAAATGTACGGATAAAGGTTTTGAAGGCATATCTAGAAGAACATCAGATAAACAAGGTCATATCTGGAAGAACATCAGATAAGTATGGTCATATCTGTAAAAACATCAGATAAGCATGGTCATATCTGGAAGAACGCTTGATAGACACGAAGAAGTTATGGAAAAACATCAGAAGAATAAAGTCATATCTGGAAGAACATCAGATAGACAAAGGGGGTTCAGGAAAAACATTAGAATGAAGACTCACTCTGGAAAACCATCAGAGAAACAAAGGAATATCTAGAATCTCACTAGGGAGTAAAAAAAAATCTGGAAAGACATCAGATAGGTTCTGGAAAGACATCAGAACAAATGACTCAATCTGGGAAATCATTAGAGAGATAAGGCGCATATGGTAATAAATCGGGTAGAAAGAACATCCAAGCATGACATTGGATGGAAGCATAACAACTTTGGCAAGAATGATAAAGATATCCAAGAATAACATTGGATATAGGCAAGATTCATCTTTAGGAGACGATCATCAGTGACACCCGAGAATGACATTGGATGAAAGGAAACACAATATCCAAGAAGGGCACTGGATGTAAAGGGATTATAACATCCAAGAATAGCATTGGATACAAAAGAGAGTCAACATCCAAGAATGGCATTGGACATGGAAGCAAGACATCCAAGAATAACATTGGATGACAGGAAATAAAGACATCCAGGAATAGCATTGATGGAAAAGAGGAACAGACATGCACATATCTACTTTGGTAGATGCCAAGTAAGTTGGTCTTTGACTACAAGGTAAGACGTTGATAACAACATGTCTTATGGAAAATGCAAATTAGTGCAAATGATGATGAAACTCTCTTTCTATGCATATGGTATATGAATTTTTCTATGATATATGATCAAATGCAAATGAAGATGTCGATGACATGGCTTGACTCTTTTGGAGAGAAGACAGGACTAGAAGACTGATTCCTCAACACAGAGATCACTGACGTTCTGCTTGGGGACTAAAGATGCTACTGCTGAACACATCTCTACCGCACTAGTAAATTGTATTAAGTTAATGATCCTTGTAGGAAGGATGAAGGGCTTCTTGGGGATTCTTCAAACATGGTAATCATAATGCAAAGTTCATGCAACTTTTGGAATCAAAATCATTTTGGAATGATGTAAAAGCATATGAGTCACTTAGTCAAAACACGGTGTTTTAAGACATCAAAGTGAAAAGCAAAGCACATATGTAATGCCAAAACAAATGATCTGCAAAGATCTTTTTAGAGTCAATTTACACAACCTGGTTGTAGTATGCTTTCAAAATAGCCTTGCTTCTGTAAGGTCTTTTAAGGGTTGTAACGTGGACTGGTCCATGATTTATGAAACAAAGGATAAAGGCTCAAAGTTTTTTTTTGCACCCACCCGATCTTTATGATGATCTCCAGTCCTACACTCAATTAACTCAGACTATACGCTCAGTTTCCCATAGGTTAAAAATTGCACTGATGATAGTAATGATGATGGTTCATAAGTCAAGGGACCCTTGAGATGGCAGTCACTACCTCCTTACAAGATTTTTTTATTTTTGCCATTGAGGACTTTCATGTTAAGGATTTAAAGATCTCCTCTTTTGTTATCCCTAACTTTTACCTGAGCTGTTTCTTTTGAAGCTTACAGTCAGTGGGATGCCCCAGTTTTGCCTAAGTCTCCTTCATAGGTTTTGGCTTAGCGGGCTTTTCTTTTGATTTTTTTTAAAAACGAGAGTGACTGCCTGACTTAATGATTATAGTGAACCATCATCGACTTTTGATTTGAAAAACATCTTCAAACTTGCTTGTTGTGTGCAAAGGAAAACTTGTGAATGCAACCTTTATATGAAAGGTGTCTTGGATGAACACACAACCTAGTTAACATAGAACTAACCATCCCAAGGTTAAGATTATGGGTTTTTGTAAACAAAAAAACTCCAACTCCTAGGCTTGAAGGGGTTGACAAGGGAATAATTTCCTTATTTATCCAGTGTTTGGGAGATTAAAACAATGCCTTACATCGTCAGCAAAGTTTTGATTTGAAAGCATACCAACAACAATTTGGGTATTTTATTTTCATCATCCTCCCTCCAATCTTTGCATAATCAAAAGAAAGTGGACAAGAGATATATATTTTGAAAAAGAAAGCATAAAGGTGTAAATAACAAACATAAATGAATTGAATCAAAATGTTGGAATGCTGATTTCATTAATATGAAAGTAAAAACATAATTTGAAAGCAAACAGCTAATACAAATAAGGAAGATGCAAACAACAAGAAACATGGCCTAGTGACTAATCAACAACAGGTGTGAGTTGGTCTGCCTGAAACACTGGCTTTTAGGAGGATAGTCGGATGAGGTTGACCAAAGCTTCATTTGTCATGCCTTAGAAGAGGATTGGTATTGACATTAGGATTGGTGTCATGAAAGGTAAGGATTTCGTCCTTGATTAAATCACACACTCTAACCTTCAGTGCATATCAATTTTCCAAGTCATGGCCTGCGGCACCTTGATGGAATGCACAGTGGAGGTCCGACCTGAAACTAGTTGGAAGAGGATTTGGAAGAGGACGTAAAGTCCTAGTGGTAATCTAGCCTTTATGAACCATAGCAGGGTACAGTTCAATGTACGTCATGGGACTAGGATCAAATTGAGTCCTATTTTGGTTTCGATTATGTCCAACAACCAGATGTTGAGGAGCTCGAACTGGGCATGGAGCAGCAACCACAACAGTAACAGCAACAACAAAAGAGTGATGAGCATACTGAGGTCTGAGACGAGGCCTTCTCGCTTCATTCATGACAACATTGGTTTGATCTTCTCTCTTCTTCTAGAAGTTCCCATAGGATTTCTTCGCACCATTTGAAGATTCAGCAGCCCTTGACACTTTTCCATTCTTGAGACCTTCTTCGAGTCTTTGGCCAATGGTCACAAAATCTATGAAGTTGGAAGAGACACTACCAATCACTTTTTCCTAATAGAAGAGAGACAAGGTGTCCATGAACATTCATGTGAGTTCCTTCTCTGCCAGAGGGGGTTCAACTTAGGAAGCTAGCTCTCTCCAACATTGAGCATACTCTTTGAAAGATTATCTCTCATTCTGAGACATGTTATAAAGTTCACGAAGGTCAGAAGCCATGTCAAGGTTGTACTTTTACTGCTTCATGAAGGCATTAGTTAGATCCTAGAAGCACTAGATATCGTTATGTTCAAGGTTCATGTACCACTTGAGTGAGGCTTCACTCAAGTTGTCTTGAAATTAGTGGATAAGCAACTTCTGGTTATTGGTATAAGCATCCATCTTTCGAAAGTACATAACCAGATGAGATCTTGAACAAGAATGACCTTTGTACTTCCCAAACTCAGAAGTCTTGAATTTGGCAGGCATGACAAGGTCAAAAACTAGGCACATGTTGTCCGCATCCACACTAAAGAAACTAGTACTCTCCACAGCTCTGAGTCTCTTATCTATAGTTTGAAACTGTTCACGAACAACTTTAGGTTTAACAAAATCCTCACGATCTTCACCTTGAGCACTAACAACATTGTAGTCAAAGAGGGGATTCTCATAGAAATGCCTAAGTAAAAATATAGGAGAAAGTGCATAAATATGTACTGATCACTCATCACGCTGTGAGCGCTTAAGCGTCTCCCCATGGACACAAACCTTAGGATCTATGATATTTTGATATTAATGATTATAGGAATACCTTGACGAATATAATGAGAAAGATTTTTAGACAATGACAACGATAATTCTAAAATACAAAAGTGTAGAGACAAGTGTTTGACACTGGTTGGATTGTGGTTATTCTCAACCGGTACTCATAATGTCTTGAAAACTCTTCAAATGGGGAGAAAAAGAGATAATTTTCTTATAGCATGATATTTGAGATCATAGCCAATATATAGAATGATAATCATTTAAAATTCTCATTATTTCGAAATGGATTATCTTGAAATCCACTTATATTTAAGCACATATTCAATTAAATAATTAATTATTAAATATAATTAATTATTTTATTTACTTACTCAACCGATTAAGATTCTTATATATATATATATGTATTTTATATATATATATATATATATATATATATAT
>OZ012735.1:272821670-272889672 GCA_963859935.3 Lathyrus sativus
ATATATATATATATATATATATATATATATATATATATATATATATATATATATATATATATATATATATATATATATATATATATATATATATATATATATATATATATATATATATATATATATATATATATATATTGCTCTGTCTCGCTCATCACACGGGTTTGGCCCAATCCATCTCTCTGTCGTGGAGGGCCTAGCTCATTGATCAGTTGTCGCGCGCGGATCAAAACGAGTTTTTTTGATGAAAAGGTAATACAACGACAATTCAACTCGGATATCGTCTCAAAGATTCTTTTATGTGATTAATCTACCAAATTCGAAATGGAGGGGGAGTTGGTTTGGTTTCTGATCGGATAAATAAAGAAAATGCAATTAAGCGGTTAAAATAAGTGATTATCAAAATAAGTCAATCTACTATTTTCGGTTCCGGCTTATCACGGGTTTCTACCTTACCAATTTCCTAAGCGATTTCGATCTCTATTCGAATCCTATGTCGATTAACAAGCGCAAAAGACATAAACTAGATTAAAAATCCTATATTCTAAATTAAGCAAACAGATTAAGTTTTCGTGAGTTAAGCAAACACGAATTATAAACGCGAATTAACGACAAAGCGACGTGACGGCGAATAAATGCTAAGGATGCAATCATACGAATTTAATCAAAACAATTCTATAAACTAACAGATTAAGCAAAAGCAATTCATAGAATAGTGTTGAAAGAGAAACGAATTAGATTGATAAAGTAAAAACCTCAAAGCGTTGGAACACGATTACAGCAGAATGACTCTAAGGAATTAGCTCTCCATGGTTCTCTCAAAGCTCCGAATGTATTTTTCGTGAAAATGTAACTAGGTGAACAGTAACACGAGTATTTTTCCTTTAAAAAGAAAGCAAATTCGGGTCATAACCCAACTGGGTCGAAAACATAACCCAGGCCCAATACATGACCCAACACTAAAATAAAATTCTAATGTAGTAACTTCAAACGGAATTCTGGAATTTGGGGCTCCGTATCTAACTTCGACTCCAACATAAAAGTCATAGCTCTCTCTCTTAGCTTTCCGGCGATTTTTAGAACGCCTCAAACGGATTTCCGGAACTCCAGTTATGATTGTTTCCGTGCAGACTGCTAAAGATGAAAAATAAGTGCGGAAATCAAATTAAGCCAAAAACAAAATAAAATATAAAAACAAAATAAAACATAAAAATAATCAAGATAAAGTAAAGAAATGCCTAAGTAAAAATATAGGAGAAAGTGCATAAATATGTACTGATCACTCATCACGCTTAGAGCGCTTAAGCGTCTCCCCATGGACACAAACCTTAGGATCTATGACATTTTGATATTGATGATTATAGGAATACCTTGACGAATATAATGAGAAAGATTTTTAGACAATGACAACGATAATTCTAAAATACAAAAGTGTAGAGACAAGTGTTTGACACTGGTTGGCTTGTGGATTTTTCTCAACCGGTACTCGTAATGTCTTGAAAACTCTTCGAATGTGGAGAGATAATTTTCTTATAGCATTATATATTTGAGATCATAGCCTATATATAGAATGATAATCATTTAAAATTCTCATTATTTCAAAATTGATTATCTTGACATCCACTTATATTTAAGCACATATTCAATTAAATATTAATTATTAAATATAATTAATTATTTTATTTACTTACTCAACCGATTAAGATTCTTATATATATATTGCTCTGTCCCGCTCATCACACGGGGTCGGCCCAATCCATCTCTCTGTCGTGGAGGGCCTAGCTCATTGATCATTTGTCGCGCGCGGATCATAACGAGTGTTTTTGATAAAAACGTAATACAACGACAATTCAACTCGGATATCGTCTCAAGGATTCTTTTATGTGATTAATCTACCAAATTCGAAATGGAGGGGGAGTTGGTTTGGTTTCTGATCGGATGAATAAATAAAATGCAATTAAGCGGTTAAAATAAGTGATTATCAAAATAAGTCAATCTACTGTTTTCGGTTCCGGCTTATCACGGGTTTCTACCTTACCAATTTCCTAAGCGATTTCGATCTCTATTCGATTCCTATGTCAATTAACAAGCGCAAAAGACATAAACTAGATTAAAAATCCTATATTCCAAATTAAGCAAGCGGATTAAGTTTTCGTGAGTTAAGCAAACACGAATTATAAACGCGAATTAACGACAAAGCGACGTAACGACGAATAAATGCTAAGGATGCAATCATACGAATTTAATCAAAACAATTCTATAAACTAAAAGATTAAGCAAAAGCAATTCATAGAATAGTGTTGAAAGAGAAACGAATTAGATTGATAAAGTAAAAACCTCAAAGCGTTGGAACGCTATTACAGCAGAATGACTCTAAGGAATTAGCTCTCCATGGTTCTCTCAAAGCTCCGAATATATTTTTCGTGAAAATGTAACTAGGTGAACAGTAACACGAGTATTTTTCCTTTAAAAAGAAAGCGAATTCGGGTCATAACCCAACTAGGTCGAAAACATAACCCAGGCCCAATACATGACCCAACACTAAAATAAAATTCTAATGCAGTAACTTCAAACGGAATTCTGGAATTTGGGGCTCCGAATCTGACTTCGACTCCAACACAAAAGTCGTAGCTCTCTCTCTTAGCTTTCCGGCGATTTTTAGAACGCCTCAAGCGGATTTATGGAACTCCAGTTATGATCGTTTCTGTGCAGACTGCTAAAGCTGAAAAATAAGTGCGGAAATCAAATTAAGCCAAAAATCAAATAAAATATAAAAACAAAATAAAACATAAAAATAATCAAGATAAAGTAAAGAAATGCCTAAGTAAAAATATAGGAGAAAGTGCATAAATATGCACTGATCACTCATCATGCTGGGAGCGCTTAAGCGTCTCCCCATGGACACAAACCTCAGGATTTATGACATTTTGATATTAATGATTATAGGAATACCTTGACGAATATAATGAGAAATAGATAATGACAACGATAATTCTAAAATACAAAAGTGTAGAGACAAGTGTTTGACACTGGTTGGCTTGTGGATTTTTCTCAACCGATACTCGTAATGTCTTGAAAACTCTTCGAATGTGGAGAAAAAGAGATAATTTTCTTATAGCATTATATATTTGAGATCATAGCCTATATATAGAATGATAATCATTTAAAATTCTCATTATTTCGAAATGGATTATCTTGACATCCACTTATATTTAAGCACATATTCAATTAAATAATTAATTATTAAATATAATTAATTATTTTATTTACTTACTCAACCGATTAAGATTCTTATATATATATATATATATATATATATATATATATATATATATATATATATATATATATATATATATATATATATATATATATATATATATATATATATATATATATATATATATATATATATATATATATATATATATATATATATATATATATTGCTCTGTCTCGCTCATCACACGGGTTCGGCCCAATCCATCTCTCTGTCGTGGAGGGCCTAGCTCATTGATCAGTTGTCGCGCGCGGATCAAAACGAGTTTTTTTGATGAAAACGTAATACAACGACAATTCAACTTGGATATCGTCTCAAGGATTCTTTTATGTGATTAATCTACCAAATTCGAAATGGAGGTGGAGTTGGTTTGGTTTCTGATCGGATAAATAAAGAAAATGCAATTAAGCGGTTAAAACAAGTGATTATCAAAATAAGTCAATCTACTGTTTTCGGTTCCGGCTTATCACGGGTTTCTACCTTACCAATTTCCTAAGCGATTTCGATCTCTATTCGAATCCTATGTCGATTAACAAGCGCAAAAGACATAAACTAGATTAAAAATCCTATATTCAAAATTAAGCAAACGGATTAAGTTTTCGTGAGTTAAGCAAACACGAATTATAAACGCGAATTAACGACAAAGCGACGTAACAACGAATAAATGCTAAGGATGCAATCATACGAATTTAATCAAAACAGTTCTATAAACTGACAGATTAAGCAAAAGCAATTCATAGAATAGTGTTGAAAGAGAAACGAATTAGATTGATAAAGTAAACACCTCAAAGCGTTGGAACGTGATTACAATAGAATGACTCTAAGGAATTAGCTCTCCATGGTTCTCTCAAAGCTCCGAATTTATTTTTCGTGAAAATGTAACTAGGTAAACAGTAACATGAGTATTTTTCCTTTAAAAAGAAAGCAAATTCGAGTCATAACCTAATTGGGTCGAAAACATAACCCATGCCCAATACATGACCCAACACTAAAATAAAATTATAATTTAGTAACTTCAAACGGAATTCTGGAATTTTGGGCTCCGAATCTGACTTCGACTCCAACACGAAAGTCGTAGCTCTCTCTCTTAGCTTTCCGGCGATTTTTAGAACGCCTCAAACGGATTTCCGGAACTCCAGTTATGATCGTTGTTGCACCCTAAAATTTGCTCAACTTATTCCACCTGATCTTATGTTTCAATTGCATTGTCATTTGCATAAAAAGTCATGTACATAGTCTAATCATTTGCATAGCATAGCATGGGCAAGTCATCCAATAAGGGACCAAATGCAATTCTTATGAGCATATCAAGAGGGTATTATTCAAATTCAAGCACATCCAAGTCATCAGAAAGAAATTGAAATCTGAGAAGTTAGTGGACCAAGCAGTGGATATATCTCCTATCTTGAGGGTATTTGAAGATCATCAAAGAAGTTGTGAGTCATGAATTGAGGCCATGGAGGGTATATAGACATCATGGAAGACCTAGAGGGTCATTTTGAAAGTGAGGCAAGTCATTGATGTGATTACAAGAGCTGCAGTGGAAGACAGTCAACTAGGGTTTCATCTGGGTCAACCCTAGGTCAAATGCTTGATTGAAAGGCATCAAGGCCTATTTGAAATATGTGGGATGCCTCATTTGACATGTAGATATGGATGTGGTGTTATGCCAAGGAGGAATCAAGAGAAATCAAGAAGAAGAGAGGTTTCTAAATTAGGGTTTCTGTGTAAAATCCCCTGATTTAGGGCAAACTTCCCAGCAAGATAATTCAAAATGCAAGTCTCAAATGGATCCTTGGCCAACATGAAACTTTTAGATTATCTCAATACCTTTAATTTGAGTGGTGGAAGACATCAAGTAGATTCATAGAACTCAAGTTATGGTCCTTGCAAGTTACAGGTCGTCAGAGGCATCTGAAATTTGTCTGTGAAAGTTACTTGACTTCCAAGCAACGTTTACCCCTCAAGGAGCTTTCAAATGGATTTCTGGTCAACATGAAAGTTATTCCTCATGATCTTATATTTCTATAAAGGTATGGTATGCCTTCATCTGATTTGTGGAACTCTACTTATGACTTTGGCAAGCGAAGGGTATTTTGGTCATTTGGACATTATAGGTCATTTCAAGCATATGGCCATATCTCCTACTTCCAAGCTTCAAATGGAAAAACCTTCAACATCAAAGTTGCTTAGAATGATGTTTTAAGGCTAGTAGGGTGGTCATGAGATGTTGGAAAGGCTCATAGCAAAAATTGATAAAAATAGCCTAAAAATGGGGTATAAGTTAATTCAAGTGAAATGGAAAATCCTAAAATCCAAGTTCCAAATCCAAACCATGGCATATGATAGGTCATTTTGACTCCCAAGGACATTTTAAGAACAATGGTTCAGCCACAGTTTTGATTTGAGGCTTAAATCTTGGGGTTGCTTTGTAAAAGTCTTACTTGCATAATGGCATACCAAACCAAAACAAGGAAAAGCTTCATAAACAAGGTGTTTAAGCTTTGTATCTTGTCCAAAATACCACTTGAGGAGAAAATGAAGATAATTACTGAAGTTGTAAGGGTTTTGTCATGATATCTCATGTGGTGGAAAGTGAAATGCAAAATATCTTCATGAAAGTTCAAGTTGCTACTAGATTGATCTAGATGATTCTAGACCCTTCCAAATTAGTCTATATATTGATTTCATTCTCCATTGGTGAAAGGTTGGTGATTGTTGATGTTAATGGTGGTAGAGAAAAGAGTTTGAACCAAAAATTTTCCATTTGCAAATTGAATTGAAACTTCATTTTTCTCTTCATTACCCTTCCATTTTCTTCCACAAATCATCACTACAAACATCCCTGAGTACGTTCATGCTAGCTTGAGCCACCATTGTTGAAGAATTGGAGCTTTCCAAGTGAAGTTGCAAAAGAGCAAAAGTGATTGGATCTGAAGATACAAGCCATCTCCATCAAATCTTGTGCAAGAAGAGTGTTATTCGTCACATAGAGACCATTCTTGAAGATCCACAAGGTCTGGTTTGAAGCTTTTCAACACTTGCCATTGTAGGGTCAAGGTAAGCAAAACCACTTCCACACTCTGTTTTAGGCATGGTTAGGATTAGTTCTTGTTGTGAAACTATTAGAGACCATTAGGGGATTCATTTGGATGAGTTTTAGACCAATTAGTGAGGTTTCATTAATGGAGGTTGATTCTTGATGGAGGTAGAACACATGATTTAATGAATGATAATGCATGAGAATTGGTTGGTTGTGATCAACATAGCATGAGGATTAATTATATACAAAGATTGTTGAGTTTTGTGATGGTCGAAAATTGAAGAAAGTTTGGATCCATGGAGTTGCGTGGTTCGGTTTGCATGATGTAGTTAGTTTCAACGAAATCCAAAGGCATGGTTGTATTCTACATAAAATTCTAGACAAATTTGGTTCTTGGATCATGCAATTTGATGGAGAAATGAGAAAGAACAAAGAAGATGAAGTTCATGCATGGAAGTTGTATTTTCATGGAGTTCTAAAACCCTAACATCCAAAGGTTGAAGAAAACATGATGACCATTGGATTTGCGTGGACCGGTTGACTTGGAGACCATCTAACGGTCCAGAATTCACACGAAATAATGGAGGGAGGCTGCATCATGGGCTCACACGAATTTGATTCCCACACCCCCATTTCCAAGCCCACTCGGTTTTACACTATGATTTCTTGCTTTTTGCACCACCATTTTATCTTTTTTCTTTTGATTTTTAATGTTTTTTCTGAATTATCATTGGGCTAGGGCGTGTTACTTCCAGCACCCCCATGTTTTGGGCCCAGTTCATTTTTAACTGCATTTTACTGCTTTTCATACCCCTCATGCCATTTCTCATATCATTTCTTCTCCAAATTTCTCCAAACTTTAAAAATTCATAACAAAATGAAAAATGCATATTTTTTAATGAGACTTTTTTTCCCATTTTCCATTTTTCGTCTAGAAAAATATAAAAACATAAACTAGCCATTTTATTTCAGTTTTATATTTTTTGTGCATTTTTACTTTTAATTGCTTTTTTTAATTCTTTTAGTTGGTATGCTAACTTGTATAATTTAATTAGGATAGTTCCCTTAGGATTTTGAGTCCAATTTTTTTAGGATGATTAGATGAATGGTTTAGGGTCCCCCTGAATTAATTTCATAATTTTGTGATAATTTTTAGGGTAGTTTTAATTAGGTAGTTCTAAGTAGTGTAGAATTTGATTAAAACTTTAGTATAGGTCAATAACAATTTTAGATTTAGGTTTTTTAGGGAAATTTAGTCTATGGGGAATATATGGGACTTAAGGGTAGTTATGTAGGGTCCCCTAGCATTTATATTAGGAATTAATAGAATAATATACTATTTTTGGTTGATTTTTGAATTGATTGATTGTGTGGTGTGCCCTTTCTAGGGTTATTGTTTGATTGTGTGGGGTATTGGGCTTGTTTGGGGCTTGGGTTTGAGTTGAAGACTTTGTTGATGAAGCCCATTGAAGAAAAAAGGGATGAAGACCCAGTTCAAGAGTTGATGAAGAGTATATCTTGCTGGTAGCTGTTGAAGGAGTATAGGATTTAGGAGTTAGGTAGAGCTCTAGAATAGGAACTTGATTCACAAACATGGAAGGTCTTGTTTGCCTCCATTCTTTCTCTATGATTCAAAGTCTCTTTTAAATACCCACCTCCTTCCTTTGGAAGGATTAGTGAATGTATTTAAAAGATAGAACTTTTGAGAGAAAACTGTCAGTATCATGTTAACAGTCAGTGAGCCACCCTTGGTAGGCAATTGACTGCTTAACATCCAATTCATCTTGTTGACTGCTGCTCATCTTGGAGAGTGAGACTTGAAGAAAAGCCCCTGAAAGATTGAAGATAGAGACCTTGCTTGAAGACAGATGTTGATGAAGACTGCTGTTGCTGTTTGTTTTTGCTGTTTATAATTTTTGATGTATTGTTTGATTTTCTCTGACTGTATTGCTTGCTGATTGATCTGTTAGGTTGAAAGTGAATTTTGTTCGCTTTTGCCTGTTGTTTTCTAGGTTCGAGGTTGAGTGGGACTCCCTTGCCTCGCTTGTATTGCTGCATCCATGCATTTTACTGCTTTATTGTATATATGCTATTGTTTCTGTTTCTGTTTATCCCTTAGGATCTCTGTTTCTCTCTGTGCAAGAGAGGAACATGATAGACATTAGGTCTTAACCCATGTATGATAACATTAGGTTAGTTTGATTCCCTTTTCAACCGTAGGTTAGAGTTCTGTCTCTTCTTTCTCAAAACAAACAGAAAAACACAATAAATCTTTCAAACACAACAAAAGACACTTCTTCCGTAAAAGAATGTGAACTCATCAAAACGTCATTTTTGTCCGCTTGGACCAGTAATCAGAAAAACCCTTTTTTAGAAGGAGATAAAAGCAATCAAGACAGACTTGTGTCGTACGTGGCCCGAACTACGTTTGCTCTGATCTTTCATGCTGTATGAAAGTACGTAGGCATAGGATGCGATATCCTAGCGAGCAACTTTCCCCTCCTTTCCCGTAGGTAGGCGAACTACGTTGACTCTGATTTCTCGTTCCAGACGGGAATACGTAGGCATAAAGTGCGACACTTTGTCGAGTCCCTTTCTTTCTTTTTAACCCTTAACCCTTTAGTTTAGATAGAATAACAATCCGTACCAGAAAACAAGCGTGGATCCCGTCGAGTACGACGGACGTGAGGGGTGCTAATACCTTCCCCTTGCGTAACCGACTCCCGAATCCAGGATTTGGTTGCAATGACCATTCCTTTCCCCGTTTTGCGGTAGGTTTACCTCGAGCGTTTCCTTTCCCTCCTTTGGGATAAATAACGCACGGTGGCGACTCTTCTGTTCAGCCGGCGCCGATTTTCGCAGTAGCGACAGCTGGCGACTCTGCTGGGGATCCAACGTCCCTTGGCTGCTAAGGACTGCGATAGTTCCTTATGCATTTGGGATCCAACGTCCCTTAAGCGAGTCAATCCTAGCGCTTGTTTTCTCGTCGAGGATTTTGTATGGATTTATATTTCTGTCATTTACCTTCAGCATTATATTATTGTTATTATTGTTGTATTGGGGTTGTGACGGGTGTTATATGATTGAGAGATAAGCCGGACCTGGGCTTGAGTGCACTTAGAATTAGAGTAGAAAGTAGTGGGCGCGTGCCGGCTTTGCTTGCATTAGTGTCCCACAAAATCTACACTAGGACGAGGTTCTTCTGGTTGACTTCTTTTTCTACCCTTTGGGTCGAAGGGGTTGTTGGTTAGTTGGATTGTCGACTCCGGGAACCGATCAATTGGAAGTTGTCTAAGTGAGGCCTCTTCAGGATTTGATGATGCCACTCCTTCTGGGAATCGTATCATCAACCCTGAAAGTCTGTGACGCCGACGACCGCATAGGATGCCATACCTTGTGTCAGTTATTAGGACACCTACCTGTGAGAGGGGTTTGGGCATGCAGGTAACTTGACCTCCAGATTACCGGTTTTCTTGATTGAGATTCAATGATATTTGAAGACAGCATTATGAGGTCTGTTGGAGGCCAGGTTCGAGTACCGTTTTGATTTGCTGACACCAGGTTCGAGCAGTGTTATGGGTCTGACTAAGACCAGTGCGATGGATTCTTCTCAGCCAGGGGCACTTGGTCCCTTGTGTGTGCATTTTGCATTTTTGCATGACTGTTTGCATTTGCATTTCATTTTGCATATTCATCCTCATCCGGAATAGGGAGCTTACCTGTTTTTGTCTGCTTCATCAGTTGATTTCCCGACATTCGCATTGGACTTGAGTTAGCATTGGGATAGATCATGGCTTCAGGAGAGCAGAACTTGGTTGTTACTCGGGAGGAGTTCGAATTGTTGAAGCACCAGGTGAGTCAGATCAGGGAAGCCATCACAGCTATGAATAGAGGAGATAGCAATGGTCAAAGAGCTCAGATGAACAATGTTGCTCAGCCTGCACAAACCCCTGTCAGAGGTTCATATTCTCTCAATGACTCCGAGTATCACAATTCCACTTTCTCTACGCCAGATCCCCTAAGGATTTTGCCACCTCCAAGAGTTGTTCCGCAGGTTAATATTCAGGACCCACTGACTGCTGAGTATATGGGAAGACTTCAGATGTTGGAAGACCAGATTGCTGCCTTGGTGAATAAGAGCACTCTTGATCTGAATGCTGCGAGCATGTGTTTGGTGCCAGGTCTTGTATTGCCTTCAAAGTTTAAAGCGCCCAATTTCGAGAAGTACAAAGGGGATAGCTGTCCGAAGCTACATTTGGTTATGTTCTGCCGGAGAATGACTCCGTTCGTGCCTAATGACAAGCTGATGATTCACTGCTTTCAAGATAGTCTGACTGGGGCATCTCTGGGTTGGTATATGAAGTTAGAGAGTGATCAGATCCGATCATGGGCGGATTTAGCCGATGCTTTCCTGAAGCAGTATGACTACAATCTTGATGAAGCTCCTAGTCGCATGCAGCTGCAAGAATTGTCTCAAGGGAACAATGAACCTTTCAGGAAGTATGTTCGGAGATGGAGAGAATTTGTTGCTAGAGTGCAACCACCGCTTCAAGACCGAGAGTTGAAAGGCATGTTCGTAAACTCCTTGCAGAGTTCGTACTTTGAAAGAATGATTGGAATTGCGTCAAATTTCTCTGAATTGGTAAAGGCAGGAGAGCGCACCGAGTATGGTGGAAGAATCCAGAATGTTTCAAGCGGTCAGGCTAGCGAAACAGAATCTTTCTATAGCTTTCAAACTGAAGAAGGAATTGTGGTCAATGCAATCATGAATGATGTGGGGTATCCTCAAGTCGAATCGGTAAAATCTGTTGGGTCTCCGTCTTCTCAGCGGTCAGTATCTTCTGTGTCTCGTTATTCTGGACAGACAATTGTGCCTAGGGCATCCCATCGGGAACTTCATGTCGCTCCTCATGCTAATCAACGAGCCCGTGGCCGAGGTTATCAGAATCAGCGTCAGATTAAGAACCGACCTCGTAACAACGTGGAACGAAAGAATGCTCCTTTCCCTCCAGTGCCTGTGCCGTATAGCCAGATTCTTCCGCATTTGATTCAGAATTCTCTGGTGGAACCTAAAGCTCTTAAGCCCATGCCAGAGCCTTACCCTCCAGGGTACAATCCCCATGCTCAGTGTGGTTACCATGGTGGATCTCCGGGGCATTCAACCGAAGATTGCAAAGCTTTTCAGGCGAAAGTGCAGCAGTTGATCGACCAAGAGTACATTTCCTTTCCAGAAGGAGTTTTGTTTGTTCATGCCAACCTCTCAGCTGTCTAAGCTCGTAGACTCAGAGGGTCCTTTTCAAGAAGCCAGTGGTCCAGACAGGCGGGCACCCTCAGCATTGGCAGTCCTCGGACTTTTTATCATTTGCATTTGTAGTTTCTTTTCTGTTAGTTACTACTTGCCGTAAACATTGTTTGTTTCGAATGGTGATATTAATAAAGTGACTATGCATTTTTCTGAATTAATCATGTCGCTGTCGCTCATTTATTGCATTGCATTGACAATTGCATTTTATTTACTCCACTTTATCACTATGATTAGCAACAATTTGAGGGAGGATGACGAAACTGAATACTCATAACCGATGATCGTATGCTTTCAGATAAAACCTTGCCGATGACGTACAAGGCATTGTTTCAAATCCCCTAAACACTGGAGATATAAGGATTTAGTCCCTTGTTAACCATTTCGAGCCAGGAAGTAGAAGTTTTTTCGGACTTTTAAACCCTCACATCTTAACCCGGGGCAGGGTAGTTGTCAGTTAGCTTGACTGCGCGTTCAAGTCTTACAGAGGAGTGGTGCCTTTCGAGGACCAATTGCAGTTTATACCCCCGAGAGGTCGCTTCTCGCCAACCATAATGGTTAAACCTCACCAATCAGGAGTAAGGCAGTTACAATCCTTTCGGAGAAACCAAGACAATCAGTGTCACACGACTTTGTTCCAAGAAAAAAGAAAGAAAAAGAAAGCCCGCTAAGTAAAAAAGAAAAAGAAAAAGCTGGAAAGCTAATACTTAGGAAAAAATTAGGGCATCCCGCTGGACTCCAAAAGAAAAATCGAAAAGAACTCAAAAGGAGTCAGTCCAGTGATCGCGACTTTCTATGTCTAACAATTCTAACTGCAAGTGCACAGTCTATCGCGTAGTAATAAAAGATATCGAACCCACAGAGACCAATGTCAATCTACCGTTATCTATTGTTACGGCGTAAAGCTAAGGCGAATGGTTGTCACGATTTTTGTTGGTTTCTAAGACTATTAAAGGCGGAATTAAATTTAAGTTTTAATAAAATAATATTAAGGCGGTCGATATGTAATTATACTAACTTAGGTGGGTCAATCTAACCTAGGCTTATAAAGGTGTTCACTTAATCTATTCGGTAGAGATTACCAGTTTAAATACCCTCAACTCACACTCTCGTGGTCTTATATTAGATCTTATCCCCAAAGCCCTATGCCTGCTCTCGCTAGCCCATAAGTGTTTAGAGATAATTTTTGGAAACTAAATAATTCTAATTTATCTTAAAGCGCTCTCGCTGTATTTAATTTAAATGCCTAACTTTAGCTATCTGGTTAAAATCTCACACTCTCGTGGTCTTGACCCAACCTAATACTCTTTTCTTACTCTCGTAACGAAAAGGTCTATTTCAATTAAAAAGTATCAGCCAGAATATTAAGTGATTAATTATTTTTAGCCTATGGTTATATTTCACCAGTTAAGTTTGTTATAACTACATACCGCCCTAAGGTTTTTAGCTACTCATCGATGTTGAACCAGACAGAGACAGGGAATTTAATAATAATGTACTCATGGCAGAAAAATAAATAGACATTATAAATAAATCAAATTGCAATATAATAAAAACCTGATTAACAGATAATTGAGCAGACTCCTTCTTCCACAGACCGGAAAGCTCGGAGTAGGCGGAAATTAAAATTAAACGAGTGCTGAAGGTTGGAAACAAATAGATGTATAACAATCCCCTAATGTTGGAAATTGTTATACGGTTGGTTTGGATACAAATAAAACGAGACAGAAAATAAAATAATGCTGGAATGGAAATACTGGTTCGTAAGAGTAGTCCTCCACAATGTCGGCAGGATTCTACTTTGGCCAATTGGCCAAATAAAATTGCAGAAAGAAATACAAAGCTCTGAACTAAAGGGAAAAATGGAAAAGAAATAAAAACAATAAAAATGGGAAAAATGGCTTTAATGGGAATTTTGGCAGCACTTCGATACGTCGAAGGCCTCTCTCTGAAACTGTGAATCTAAGGCTTATTTATAGGAGATAATTCATTTCTCAACTTCCAGAGATCATGGGTGAGTTATGGAGGGAGTGGGAGTAACTTCCAGTAGTGGGCAGTGAGTGGAGAAAATGTAGGAGAAAAAGGAGGAAAGTGCTCGTGGCCACTTCTGTCTTGAACGAACTTCTCTTATTTGATGCATAACGGTTGTGAGGAATCTGTGACAAGCGTGAGAAGCATGACGGTTGTGACATGGCCGTGACGATCGTGAAGGCTGTGACGGTCGTGACATGGCCGTGACGACCGTGACAGTCACAAATTCTGTTTTCTGCTATTTTCTGTATTTTTCTTCTCTCTTTTCCTTCCATTTCGTCTTCTTTTCTTTCTTTAATCCAAATCCTCTAAAATCTGCAAAACAAAGTAAATTAATCATATAATAGAACATAAATCAAGATAAATTAATAAAAGTCACAAATAAATGCGTGCAAATCAAGCCAAATAAACGATATGATTTCGCGTTATCAAACATCCCCACACTTAAACCATTGCTTGTCCTCAAGCAATCGACCAACACAGTAAAAAGAAATAAGCATAGTTCGAAACAAGGTCACGACGAAACTCTAATCATACGTGGCTGCTAGGCTAATGTTAGATCGATAGGTACTAAATATTAATACCAAGGATATCGTAACGACACAATTTCAAAAACTCCCTACTTGTGCAAACCAATCGGAATCATGCCATTATAACTCAACCTATAACTCATGCTCTCTTTCACCCCATTTCATTATAGTGCAATCACATTAAGCCCGTTATCCATACACATTCATGGCAAGTAGACCTGTTAGTGACTACGATCTCATTATTATTTCATTTTTTTCTGCAAATATGCTTAAGCATCAATTGAACTTAAAGAGTTTGTACCGTTAGGCTAAGTGCTCGGGTGAGGAGCACCTAACTTAGAAGGAACATGTCTTTTTCTTCATAAATTTTTTTTTTCTTTTCTTTCTTAGTTTTATCATTTTAACCTAGAGATCATACACTTATTTGCATCGGTTTCTTACTTAGTGTGTTTAGGATGGTGCTGACTGCTTAAATAAACTACTTAGGGATTACTACAAGAACCTGGAGTTTTAAGGTCTCGGCATAATGGGTACTCAAATTTATTTTGCATATTTAGGGGGTTAAGGTTGTCAGGACGATATCAATTTTATCAAAACGTTCCCAAGTTTTTCTAACATAGCCTAAACAGCCTATATACTTTCGGAGTACCATGTCATGAATCAAAAAGTTTTTGTTGGAGGTTAAAAGAAATTTTGAAATTTTGGGGAAGTTTGAATAACAGGCGAAAACCACTCATAAAGACTCGACAACACATGTAAAGATTTTGACATAGCATTAAAAATAGATAAAAACAATAAATCAAACTAAAAGGCAATAAAATGAAAGCGATAGAGTTCCTCCCCCACACTTAAACCAAACATTGTCCTCAATGTTTCAGTAAAAGGTGGAAAAGGAAAGATAGAACCTGTATGAATGCTACTGCTCTTGCTATCCTTGTCTTTGTTGATCACTTCTACTTCGGTGGCGGGCATTTTGAGATACTTTGTTTGTGTAATTCTAGAACCAGCTCATCATGTTGCTCGCATCAAGAGGAAGTACTCATCATCAGTGTTCCCACCAGCAGCGACACTCGTAGGAATGTCCGTGGGCATAGCTCATCTTCTCAGATCGTCATCTAGAGAGTTTTCGCTTAGATATAGCTAAAGAGTAACAAGCGATACATTTCTTTATTTTCTGCAAATTTAAACAAACAAATTAAAATAAAGACCTTGTGGGTTGCCTCCCACACAGCGCTTTGTTTAACGTCGATAGCTCGACGGCTAAGGAGTGCAAGTACTCATGGTGGTTCTTTCGAGAATGGTTCCTCGATCGAACTTTGAATAGTCTTCGGTTTCCATGGCCACTTATCAAGCCATCTCTCATATCCCTCACCTTTCCGTTTCTTTCTTCTGTAGGGTGGTTTCTTGTTTTGAACGCGTGGTGGTGGTTCTGGATCTATTCTGCGTATCAGCTTTTCAAATTTGGGCTTTGTTATTTCATCCACCACCTCAAAAGTTAATCGTACCCTTTTAACAGTAATAATGACCCTAGTTTCACGGTCCTCGAATTTTCTTTTTCTATGAAGGGCCTTAGACAAAGGTGCATTGGTGTGTATATTTTTCAATACCTCCACATATGTTTTGGATTGGGAGTCTACCTTAACTTCTGCAAACCTTTGTGGAAAAGAAATAGGTGGGGTATAGGGAGGAGGAGCAACAATACGTGCTTCCTTCTCTACCTCTTCGACAACCTCCCTTTCGGTTGGTGTCGATGGATTTTTCTCAATATGTATGCTTTTCTCACCAAAACTCTCCTCGGACTCATCATCACTCTCCCTAAGATTTTCTATTTGTTCTTCATTAACGGTTGTTACAACATTCACATGTCCTTCTGGGAAGGGTGCTAGAGGTGTTTGTCTAAGCAGGGAGGTTTGAGTCTCCAAAGTCTCGATGTGAGTTGCGAGGGAATCAACAATAACGTTCATCTGCCTAAGGTCTTCATTAATTTGGAGATGTTGTCTTCTAAAATCTTCATTTTGGAGAGTTTGTGTCTCCACAAAGCGCTCCATCATAAATTCTATCCTAGCGTGAGTAGACGTCTCATTGAATTCTTCTAGTAGTAGTTCGAGGTTGGATGTATCAAAATCTTGCGTTTCCTCAAAACATTGGGAGTCGTCATCATAGAGGGAATTTGGGTGAGAGTGCGTAGTATTGAAATCTTCTAATAATATTTCGAGGTCGGATTTAAGCGGAATTTGTGGTTCCTCGAAATATTGGGGGTGGTAGTTATAATATGGAGGGTGGTAATTATAAGGGAAATATGGGTTATACATAATGATTTAGATAAGAGTGCCTTAGTCTATACTATGCAACAACGGAATCACAATATTGACTGTTGGTCCCCGGCAACGGCGCCAAAAACTTGATCGCGACTTTCTATGTCTAACAATTCTAACTGCAAGTGCACAGTCTATCGCGTAGTAATAAAAGATATCGAACCCACAGAGACCAATGTCAATCTACCGTTATCTATTGTTACGGCGTAAAGCTAAGGCGAATGGTTGTCACGATTTTTGTTGGTTTCTAAGACTATTAAAGGCGGAATTAAATTTAAGTTTTAATAAAATAATATTAAGGCGGTCGGTATGTAATTATACTAACTTAGGTGGGTCAATCTAACCTAGGCTTATAAAGGTGTTCACTTAATCTATTCGGTAGAGATTACCAGTTTAAATACCCTCAACTCACACTCTCGTGGTCTTATATCAGATCTTATCCCCAAAGCCCTATGCCTGCTCTCGCTAGCCCATAAGTGTTTAGAGATAATTTTTGGAAACTAAATAATTCTAATTTATCTTAAAGCGCTCTCGCTGTATTTAATTTAAATGCCTAACTTTAGCTATCTGGTTAAAATCTCACACTCTCGTGGTCTTGACCCAACCTAATACTCTTTTCTTACTCTCGTAACGAAAAGGTCTATTTCAATTAAAAAGTATCAGCCAGAATATTAAGTGATTAATTATTTTTAGCCTATGGTTATATTTCACCAGTTAAGTTTGTTATAACTACATACCGCCCTAAGGTTTTTAGCTACTCATCGATGTTGAACCAGACAGAGACAGGGAATTTAATAATAATGTACTCATGGCAGAAAAATAAATAGACATTATAAATAAATCAAATTGCAATATAATAAAAACCTGGTTAACAGATAATTGAGCAGACTCCTTCTTCCACAGACCGGAAAGCTCGGAGTAGGCGGAAATTAAAATTAAACGAGTGCTGAAGATTGGAAACAAATAGATGTATAACAATCCCCTAATGTTGGAAATTGTTATACGGTTGGTTTGGATACAAATAAAACGAGACAGAAAATAAAATAATGCTGGAATGGAAATACTGGTTCGTAAGAGTAGTCCTCCACAATGTCGGCAGGATTCTACTTTGGCCAATTGGCCAAATAAAATTGCAGAAAGAAATACAAAGCTCTGAACTAAAGGGAAAAATGGAAAAGAAATAAAAACAATAAAAATGGGAAAAATGGCTTTAATGGGAATTTTGGCAGCACTTCGATACGTCGAAGGCCTCTCTCTGAAACTGTGAATCTAAGGCTTATTTATAGGAGATAATTCATTTCTCAACTTCCAGAGATCATGGGTGAGTTATGGAGGGAGTGGGAGTAACTTCCAGTAGTGGGCAGTGAGTGGAGAAAATGTAGGAGAAAAAGGAGGAAAGTGCTCGTGGCCACTTCTGTCTTGAACGAACTTCTCTTATTTGATGCATAACGGTTGTGAGGAATCTGTGACAAGCGTGAGAAGCATGACGGTCGTGACATGGCCGTGACGATCGTGAAGGCTGTGACGGTCGTGACATGGCCGTGACGACCGTGACAGTCACAAATTCTGTTTTCTGCTATTTTCTGTATTTTTCTTCTCTCTTTTCCTTCCATTTCGTCTTCTTTTCTTTCTTTAATCCAAATCCTCTAAAATCTGCAAAACAAAGTAAATTAATCATATAATAGAACATAAATCAAGATAAATTAATAAAAGTCACAAATAAATGCGTGCAAATCAAGCCAAATAAACGATATGATTTCGCGTTATCATCCAGGCAAAAATTAGGGAATCAAAAGAACGAAAAAGAAAGGATATCAAAAGAAAAATCCTCGAACAAGGACAAGGTCGTGTGGATACAGACACCGAAAATGAAAAGGAGTAACTGTTACTCCAAAACCTTGTGAGTTCCTTAGCCATGGTCCTTACCATTCAACATACCTCTCGAAGAGGCGAGCGCTCGAGCCACGTTAACTGAACTTTAGGATCGGAGATCATCATGTAGAAGGGGTGGGTACAAAACATAATTTGAGCCAAATATCCTTTGTTTCACGAACCGTGAACCCGACCACGATACAACCCTTAAAAGACCTAATTGAGGCAAGGTTTATTCTGAAGGCGCATTACGGTAAGGTTGAGTAACCTGACTCCCTCTTGATTTGCTAGTCATATCCTTGTTGTATTTTTCACTGATCACATAAGCACTACGTTTGAACTTTGGTTCATTCATCACTCACAGTCATGACACGTAAATGAGTGACAACACAAATTTTTTCAAAATCTGCATGAACACTGCATTAAAATTACCATTCGGGATTGAACAATTTTACTTGCAGGTCAGTAGTTGACATAAAGGAAATTCCAACAGAGAATAATCGAACAGGATTGAATAATTCAACAGTCTGGATCAGAATGGTGTATGTTGTGAAACCCTGTAAATCTGGGGCATTGAATTCCCGTGAGTTCGGAATCAATTAGTCTGAGGAAAAGTCCCGAAGCATCGGTTGACTATGGGGCAGCTTACTTGAGAAGCAGTTGATCAAAAGCGAATCTTCTCGAGAGCCAATCAGGGGCAGCTATCCAGAATGCTATGTTTGATCAGGGCAGGTTAAGTCGCTCAACGCTCGTTCAGGGGCAAGTCACGATGTTGATAGTTGTTGAATTGAGGGAAACACCGGGGTAAGCTATCGCAAGGTCGTACTGTAGCAAGGTGCTTTCGGTTCAGAGTGGGTTTTGCCAAGAACCAGGTTAAGGCAAAGTCATTGCAGACAGGGGCATGCCATCCTAAGAGCGCAGGGGTCATCTTTATTCGAGAGACGTTCGAGTCGAAGTATCTCGCGGAAGTTCAGAATGCTGGGAGCAGTTCATATTAAACCGTCAGGGTACAGATTTTCAGACTATCCCACAGAGGTTCCTGCAGGCCGGGGCATAACAGAGGCAAAAGAATTGTTCTTCTCAGTGTCATCAGCGTTACTCAGAGCTACTTGAGCAGATTCAGCCAATCTTCAAGTTTGAGACAAATATCGGGAAATTGTGACCCTTCTACTAGAAGCTGTGAATTTAGACCGGATATTGTCCAGCATCAGGCGTGTATGACCCACCACGGATGTACAGAAGTCCAACCATACTTGGCACGTTCAGTTATCCCCAGTAAAGTCATACATTCGAGAAGCAGTTCATCTGGGGCAATTAGGTCGAGATTTGGCAAATCTCTCGCGGCTATGGGCACTGCTCCACGAACCAGTCGATCAGGGGCAAAAGATTATCGCAAGACCGGGGCAGAACACCCTAAAAACAAAAGATGTTGTTGATACATTCTTTTGGGGTTTGACGTACAGAAACAGTTCAGATCTAACCGTCAGGGTACAGAGATCGAAGAGTCCTAACCAGAAGCTCGTAACGGAAAGACTCGATCCCCATGCAGGTCGCGCTTCCAAGATAACATTGTTCCTTACTGAAGAAGGATCGAATTCCCCAGCTAGTCGCAGCTTAGCCAAAGGACATTCTCCAGCAAAGTCGTTTACTCTCAGCAGAATTGACGATTCCCAGATCGAAGGTTGTATTCAGACAGTGTGGTGTCCCCCAAAAGGATTCCCTATCTTGAGCAGAGTGGTTTAGCCTCGGAAGATTAATATTTCCAAACTTGTGAGCTATACTTAGACAGTTTACCCTTCCCAGTAGGGTCATTTACTCTCCCCCAGCGGAGTCAGTTGATTTTCCCCAAGAGAATCGTTTCGTCCCCAGCGGAGTTCTCTTTCCAGCAAGCATTTTCTTTCCTCCCAGTGGAACTCGAAGATTAAAAAAAGAAAACTCTCCCCGGCAGAGTTGGTGGTGTATCCTGGCATTTATTTTGTCGGAATACCGTGTGATACCCGTTCACTCCCCAGCAAAAGTCCAATTTTCATTGGCACGGGTAAGCTCCCCAGCAGAAGTCCAATCATGATTGGCGCATTTAGCTATTCCTCAGCGAAGCGGGCTTCACTCTTACAGCATTTATTTTGCTGGAATAATTTTGTGGCACCCGGTTACCCCTAGAGGAATTGGCATTGTCTTCAGCATTTATTTTGCTGAAGCGGTTTTCTGTATCCCGGCAGTTCGAGCCTGCATCTGCATTGGCATATAGTGTCATGCTTGCATCCACCAAATAAAAAAAACGCGTAGCATTTCCATGTCGAATGGAGCATTACGCCATTGTCAAACATATGCATTCTGAAACATAAACCAGGTTGGTTAACCGTTTGTTTTCAAGTATTGTTTCCCTTACAGGTGGAGAGAGCTCTTGCTCAAATTAATTACCAAACATTCAAGATCTCGGCATGAGATGTGTAATGATAATGTCAATTGTGGCATTATTCCCCACAGAGTTGCTTGGTTAAGTTTCTCTTACCCCTCCAGCAGAATATTTCTTCAAGGGTGTTGTTGTGACAGCACCAAAAGATTGCGTGTATCGATTTTTGGAAGTTGTCTGGTAGTGTGGATTCAGAAAATCCCCAGTAGAGTATTTCTCAGATTTGCTTCCATGTCAGCACTGAAAATTAAAGACTAGACTCATTTTGTGTTACCCATGTGATTGATGGAGCTAGCTGCTGCAAAGATAAGCAGAAAACCTGTATTCGACAGAGTATTTACCCGTAGCAAAGGTGGAGTTATTTTCCTGTATTCGACAGAGTATTTCCCGTAGCAATGGCGGAGTTATTTTCCTGTATTCGACAGAGTATTTACCCGTAGCAGAGGCGGAGATATTTTCCTGTATTCGACAGAGTATTACCCGTAGCAAAGGCGGAGATATTTTCCTGTATTCGACAGAGTATTACCCGTAGCAGAGGCGGAGATATTTTCCTGTATTTGACAGAGTATTACCCGTAGCAGAGGCGGAGATATTTTCCTGTATTTGACAGAGTATTACCCGTAGCAGAGGCGGAGATATTTTCCTGTATTTGGCAGAGTGTTTACCCGTAGCAAAGGCGGAGATATTTTCCTGTATTTGACAGAGTATTTCCCGTAGCAGAGACGGAGATGTTACCCGTGTTGACGGAGTCGTTACCTGTGTTGACAGAGATGTTACCCGTGTTGACGGAGTCGTTACCTGTGTTGACAGAGATGTTACCCGTGTTGACGGAGATGTTACCCGTGTTGACGGAGTCGTTACCTGTGTTGACAGAGATTGTTACCCGTGATTGACGGAGATGTTACCCGTGTTGACGGAGATATTACCCGTGTTGACGGAGATGTTACCCGTGTTGACGGAGATGTTACCTGTGATAGACAGAGATTGTTACCTGTGTTGACAGAGATGTTACCCGTGTTGACGGAGTCGTTACCTGTGTTGACAGAGATTGTTACCTGTGTTGACAGAGATGTTACCCGTGTTGACGGAGTCGTTACCTGTGTTGACAGAGATGTTACCCGTGTTGACGGAGATGTTACCCGTGTTGACAGAGTCGTTACCTGTGTTGACAGAGATGTTACCCGTGTTGACGGAGTCGTTACCCGTGTTGACGGAGATGTTACCCGTGTTGACGGAGATGTTACCTGTGATGGACAAAGATTGTTACCTGTGATAGACAGAGATGTTACCTGTGATAGACAGAGATTGTTACCTGTGCTGACAGAGATGTTACCCGTGTTGACGGAGATGTTACCCGTGTTGACGGAGATGTTACCTGTGTTGACAGAGATGTTACCTGTGTTGACAGAGATGTTACCCGTGTTGACAGAGATTGTTACCTGTGTTGACAGAGATGTTACCCGTGTTGACGGAGATGTTACCCGTGTTGACGGAGATGTTACCTGTGATGGACAGAGATTGTTACCTGTGTTTAGGCAGATGATTTTCCCGTATGGATAGGCGGATGAAATTTCCTGTGTGTCTCCAGATGATTTTCCCGTATGGATAGGCGGATGAAGTTTCCTGTGTTTAGGAAGATGATTTTCCTGTATGGATAGGCGGATGAAGTTTCCTGTGTTTAGGAAGATGGTTTGCCCGTATGGATAGACGGATGGAGTTTCCTGTGTTTAGACAGATGGTTTTCCCATATGGATAGGCGGATGAAGTTTCCTGTGTTTAGGCAGATGGTTTGCCCGTATGGATAGACGGATGGAGTTTCCTGTGATTAGACAGAAATGTTTCCTCAGCGAAAGCGCCGGGATTTTTCCATGATGTGAGTCCTGACGTGGACAGATTTGTGTTTATTCGTGATTTGGAGAAATTTGGGTCCAGATGTGGACAAGGTTACTCCTGTGACAACAGAATCTCTATTCGTGTTGACGAATTTGTCTCTCTTCTTGTGTTGATAAGGTTAGTCCAGTTGTGGACAGAGGTGTTTTGCGAAAAGTGTTCAGTACCTGTGGCGTTACATAGGTGGTTGAAGTTGAAATCAGAATTATCAGACGTCGGATCAGTTGTTGTCGTAACAACCAGATTCAGTTGGTGGACGTCGTTCCCCAAACAGTGGTGCAGTTTATTTCTGCGGTTGGCAAATTTCCAGGCTCTTAGTATTCAACCGTCTTGTACCTCGAATGTCTGAAGGCTCCGGGCGTTTCACCCAGTCGGGTCCAAGTCGCTTGAATAGGGGCAGCTGTTGCACCCTAAAATTTGCTCAACTTATTCCACCTGATCTTATGTTTCAATTGCATTGTCATTTGCATAAAAAGTCATGTACATAGTCTAATCATTTGCATAGCATAGCATGGGCAAGTCATCCAATAAGGGACCAAATGCAATTCTTATGAGCATATCAAGAGGGTATTATTCAAATTCAAGCACATCCAAGTCATCAGAAAGAAATTGAAATCTGAGAAGTTAGTGGACCAAGCAGTGGATATATCTCCTATCTTGAGGGTATTTGAAGATCATCAAAGAAGTTGTGAGTCATGAATTGAGGCCATGGAGGGTATATAGACATCATGGAAGACCTAGAGGGTCATTTTGAAAGTGAGGCAAGTCATTGATGTGATTACAAGAGCTGCAGTGGAAGACAGTCAACTAGGGTTTCATCTGGGTCAACCCTAGGTCAAATGCTTGATTGAAAGGCATCAAGGCCTATTTGAAATATGTGGGATGCCTCATTTGACATGTAGATATGGATGTGGTGTTATGCCAAGGAGGAATCAAGAGAAATCAAGAAGAAGAGAGGTTTCTAAATTAGGGTTTCTGTGTAAAATCCCCTGATTTAGGGAAAACTTCCCAGCAAGATAATTCAAAATGCAAGTCTCAAATGGATCCTTGGCCAACATGAAACTTGTAGATTATCTCAATACCTTTAATTTGAGTGGTGGAAGACATCAAGTAGATTCATAGAACTCAAGTTATGGTCCTTGCAAGTTACAGGTCGTCAGAGGCATCTGAAATTTGTCTGTGAAAGTTACTTGACTTCCAAGCAACGTTTACCCCTCAAGGAGCTTTCAAATGGATTTCTGGTCAACATGAAAGTTATTCCTCATGATCTTATATTTCTAGAAAGGTATGGTATGCCTTCATCTGATTTGTGGAACTCTACTTATGACTTTGGCAAGCGAAGGGTATTTTGGTCATTTGGACATTATAGGTCATTTCAAGCATATGGCCATATCTCCTACTTCCAAGCTTCAAATGGAAAAACCTTCAACATCAAAGTTGCTTAGAATGATGTTTTAAGGCTAGTAGGGTGGTCATGAGATGTTGGAAAGGCTCATAGCAAAAATTGATAAAAATAGCCTAAAAATGGGGTATAAGTTAATTCAAGTGAAATGGAAAATCCTAAAATCCAAGTTCCAAATCCAAACCATGGCATATGATAGGTCATTTTGACTCCCAAGGACATTTTAAGAACAATGGTTCAGCCACAGTTTTGATTTGAGGCTTAAATCTTGGGGTTGCTTTGTAAAAGTCTTACTTGCATAATGGCATACCAAACCAAAACAAGGAAAAGCTTCATAAACAAGGTGTTTAAGCTTTGTATCTTGTCCAAAATACCACTTGAGGAGAAAATGAAGATAATTACTGAAGTTGTAAGGGTTTTGTCATGATATCTCATGTGGTGGAAAGTGAAATGCAAAATATCTTCATGAAAGTTCAAGTTGCTACTAGATTGATCTAGATGATTCTAGACCCTTCCAAATTAGTCTATATATTGATTTCATTCTCCATTGGTGAAAGGTTGGTGATTGTTGATGTTAATGGTGGTAGAGAAAAGAGTTTGAACCAAAAATTTTCCATTTGCAAATTGAATTGAAACTTCATTTTTCTCTTCATTACCCTTCCATTTTCTTCCACAAATCATCACTACAAACATCCCTGAGTACGTTCATGCTAGCTTGAGCCACCATTGTTGAAGAATTGGAGCTTTCCAAGTGAAGTTGCAAAAGAGCAAAAGTGATTGGATCTGAAGATACAAGCCATCTCCATCAAATCTTGTGCAAGAAGAGTGTTATTCGTCACATAGAGACCATTCTTGAAGATCCACAAGGTCTGGTTTGAAGCTTTTCAACACTTGCCATTGTAGGGTCAAGGTAAGCAAAACCACTTCCACACTCTGTTTTAGGCATGGTTAGGATTAGTTCTTGTTGTGAAACTATTAGAGACCATTAGGGGATTCATTTGGATGAGTTTTAGACCAATTAGTGAGGTTTCATTAATGGAGGTTGATTCTTGATGGAGGTAGAACACATGATTTAATGAATGATAATGCATGAGAATTGGTTGGTTGTGATCAACATAGCATGAGGATTAATTATATACAAAGATTGTTGAGTTTTGTGATGGTCGAAAATTGAAGAAAGTTTGGATCCATGGAGTTGCGTGGTTCGGTTTGCATGATGTAGTTAGTTTCAACGAAATCCAAAGGCATGGTTGTATTCTAAATAAAATTCTAGACAAATTTGGTTCTTGGATCATGCAATTTGATGGAGAAATGAGAAAGAACAAAGAAGATGAAGTTCATGCATGGAAGTTGTATTTTCATGGAGTTCTAAAACCGTAACATCCAAAGGTTGAAGACAACATGATGACCATTGGATTTGCGTGGACCGGTTGACTTGGAGACCATCTAACGGTCCAGAATTCACACGAAATAATGGAGGGAGGCTGCATCATGGGCTCACACGAATTTGATTCCCACACCCCCATTTCCAAGCCCACTCGGTTTTACACTATGATTTCTTGCTTTTTCCACCACCATTTTATCTTTTTTCTTTTGATTTTTAATGTTTTTTCTGAATTATCATTGGGCTGGGGCGTGTTACTTCCAGCACCCCCATGTTCTGGGCCCAGTTCATTTTTAACTGCATTTTACTGCTTTTCATACCCCTCATGCCATTTCTCATATCATTTCTTCTCCAAATTTCTCCAAACTTTAAAAATTCATAACAAATGAAAAATACATATTTTCTAATGAGACTTTTTTTCCCATTTTCCATTTTTCGTCTAGAAAAATATAAAAACATAAAATAGCCATTTTATTTCAGTTTTATATTTTTTGTGCATTTTTACTTTTAATTGCTTTTTTTAATTCTTTTAGTTGGTATGCTAACTTGTAGAATTTAATTAGGATAGTTCCCTTAGGATTTTGAGTCCAATTTTTTTAGGATGATTAGATGAATGGTTTAGGGTCCCCCTGAATTAATTTCATAATATTTTGATAATTTTTAGGGTAGTTTTAATTAGGTAGTTCTAAGTAGTGTAGAATTTGATTAAAACTTTAGTATAGGTCAATAACAATTTTAGATTTAGGTTGTTTAGGGCAATTTAGTCTATGGGGAATATATGGGACTTAAGGGTAGTTATGTAGGGTCCCCTAGCATTTATATTAGGAATTAATAGAATAATATACTATTTTTGGTTGATTTTTGAATTGATTGATTGTGTGGTGTGCCCTTTCTAGGGTTATTGTTTGATTGTGTGGGGTATTGGGCTTGTTTGGGGCTTGGGTTTGAGTTGAAGACTTTGTTGATGAAGCCCATTGAAGACAAAAGGGATGAAGACCCAGTTCAAGAGTTGATGAAGAGTATATCTTGCTGGTAGCTGTTGAAGGAGTATAAGATTTAGGAGTTAGGTAGAGCTCTAGAATAGGAACTTGATTCACAAACATGGAAGGTCTTGTTTGCCTCCATTCTTTCTCTATGATTCAAAGTCTCTTTTAAATACCCACCTCCTTCCTTTGGAAGGATTAGTGAATGTATTTAAAAGATATAACTTTTGAGAGAAAACTGTCAGTATCATGTTAACAGTCAGTGAGCCACCCTTGGTAGGCAATTGACTGCTTAACATCCAATTCATCTTGTTGACTGCTGCTCATCTTGGAGAGTGAGACTTGAAGAAAAGCCCCTGAAAGATTGAAGATAGAGACCTTGCTTGAAGACAGATGTTGATGAAGACTGTTGTTGCTGTTTATTTTGGCTGTTTATAATTTTTGATGTATTGTTTGATTTTCTCTGATTGTATTGCTTGCTAATTGATCTGTTAGGTTGAAAGCGAATTTTGTTCGCTTTTGCCTGTTGTTTTCTAGGTTCGAGGTTGAGTGGGACTCCCTTGCCTCGCTTGTATTGCTGCATCCATGCATTTTACTGCTTTATTGTATATATGCTATTGTTTCTGTTTCTGTTTATCCCTTAGGATCTCTGTTTCTCTCTGTGCAAGAGAGGAACATGATAGACATTAGGTCTTAACCCATGTATGATAACATTAGGTTAGTTTGATTCCCTTTTCAACCGTAGGTTAGAGTTCTGTCTCTTCTTTCTCAAAACAAACAGAAAAACACAATAAATCTTTCAAACACAACAAAAGACACTTCTTCCGTAAAAGAATGTGAACTCATCAAAACGTCATTTTTGTCCGCTTGGACCAGTAATCAGAAAAACCCTTTTTTAGAAGGAGATAAAAGCAATCAAGACAGGCTTGTGTCGTACGTGGCCCGAACTACGTTTGCTCTGATCTTTCATGCTGTATGAAAGTACGTAGGCATAGGATGCGATATCCTAGCAAGCAACCTTCCCCTCCTTTCCCGTAGGTAGGCGAACTATGTTGACTATGATTTCTCGTTCCAGACGGGAATACGTAGGCATAAAGTGCGACACTTTGTCGAGTCCCTTTCTTTCTTTTTAACCCTTAACCCTTTAGTTTAGATAGAATAACAATCCGTACCAGAAAACAAGCGTGGATCCCGTCGAGTACGACGGACGTGAGGGGTCCTAATACCTTCCCCTTGCGTAACCGACTCCCGAATCCAGGATTTGGTTGCGATGACCATTCCTTTCCCCGTTTTGCGGTAGGTTTACCTCGAGCGTTTCCTTTCCCTCCTTTGGGATAAATAACGCACGGTGACGACTCTTCTGTTCAGCCGGCGCCGATTTTCGCAGTAGCGACAATCGTATCCGTGCAGACTGCTAAAGCTAAAAAATAAGTGTGGAAATCAAATTAAGCAAAAAATAAAATAAAATATAAAAACAAAATAAAACATAAAAATAATCAAGATAAAGTAAAGAAATGCCTAAGTAAAAATATAGGAGAAAGTGCATAAATATGCACTGATCACTCATCACGCCGAGAGCGCTTAAGCGTCTCCCCATGGACACAAACCTTAGGATCTATGACATTTTGATATTAATGATTATAGGAATACCTTGACGAATATAATGAGAAAGATTTTTATACAATGACAACGATAATTCTAAAATACAAAAGTGTAGAGACAAATGTTTGACACTGGTTGGCTTGTGGATTTTTCTCAACCGGTACTCGTAATGTCTTGAAAACTCTTCGAATGGGGAGAAAAAGAGATAATTTTCTTATAGCATGATATTTGAGATCATAGCCTATATATAGAATGATAATAATTTAAAATTCTCATTATTTCGAAATGGATTATCTTGACATCCACTTATATTTAAGCACATATTCAATCAATTAATTAATTATTAAATATAATTAATTATTTTATTTACTTACTCAACCGATTAAGATTCTTATATATATATATATATATATATATATATATATATATATATATATATATATATATATATATATATATATATATATATATATATATATATATATATATATATATATATATATATATATATATATATATATATATATATATATATATATATATATATATATATATATTATATATTATATATATATATATATATATATATATATATATTATATATTATATATATATATATATATATATATATATATATATATATATATATATATATATATATATATATATATATATATATATATATATATATATATATATATATATATATATATATATATATATATATATATATATATATATATATATATATATATATATATATATATATATATATATATATATATATATATATATATATATATATATATATATATATATATATATATATATATATATATATATATATATATATATATCACACGGGGTCGGCCCAATCTATCTCTCCGTCGTGGAGGGCCTAGCTCATTGATCAATTCTCGCGCGCGGATCAAAAAGAGTGTTTTTGATGAAAACGTAATACAGCGACAATTCAACTCGTATATCGTCTCAAGGATTCTTTTATGTGATTAATCTACCAAATTCAAAATGGAGGGGGAGTTGGTTTGGTTTCTGATCGGATAAATAAAGAAAATGCAATTAAGCGGTTAAAATAAGTGATTATCAAAATAAGTCAATCTACTATTTTCGGTTCCGGCTTATCCCGGGTTTCTACCTTACCAATTTCCTAAGCGATTTCGATCTCTATTCGATTCCTAGGTCCATTAACAAGCGCAAAAGACATAAACTAGATTAACAATCCTATATTCCAAATTAAGCAAACGGATTAAGTTTTCGTGAATTAAGCAAACACGAATTATAAACGCGAATTAACGACAAAGCGACGTAACGGCGAATAAATGCTAAGGATGCAATCATACGAATTTAATCAAAACAATTCTATAAACTAACAGATTAAGCAAAAGCAATTCATAGAATAGTGTTGAAAGAGAAACGAATTAGATAGATAAAGTAAAAACCTCAAAGCGTTGGAACGCGATTACAGCAGAATGACTCTAAGGATTTAGCTCTGCATGGTTCTCTCAAAGCTCCGAATGTATTTTTCGTGAGAATGTAACTAGGTGAACAGTAACACGAGTATTTTTCCTTTAAAAAGAAAGCAAATTCGGGTCATAACCCAACTGGGTCGAAAACATAACCCAGACCCAATACATGACCCAACACTAAAATAAAATTCTAATGCAGTAAATTCAAACGGAATTCTGGAATTTTGGGCTCCGTATCTGACTTCGACTCCATCACGAAATTCGTAGCTCTCTCTCTTAGCTTTCCAGCGATTTTTAGAACGCCTCAAACGGATTTCCGGAACTCCAGTTATGATCGTTTCCGTGCAGACTGCTAAAGCTGAAAAATAAGTGCGGAAATCAAATTAAGCCAAAAATAAAACAAAATATAAAAACAAAATAAAACATAAAAAAAATCAAGATAAAGTAAAGAAATGCCTAAGTAAAAATATAGGAGAAAGTGCATAAATATGCACTGATCACTCATCACGCTGGGAGCGCTTAAGCGTCTCCCCATGGACACAAACCTTAGGATCTATGACATTTTGATATTAATGATTATAGGAATACCTTGACGAATATAATGAGAAAGATTTTTAGACAATGACAACGATAATTCTAAAATACAAAAGTGTAGAGACAAGTGTTTGACACTGGTTGGCTTGTGGATTTTTCTCAACCGTTACTCGTAATATCTTGAAAACTCTTCGAATGGGGAGAAAAAGAGATAATTTTCTTATAGCATGATATTTGAGATCATAGCCTATATATAGAATGATAATCATTTAAAATTCTCATTATTTCGAAATGGATTATCTTGACATCCACTTATATTTATGCACATATTCAATTAAATAATTAATTATTAAATATAATTAATTATTTTATTTACTTTCTCAACCGATTAAGATTCTTATATATATATATATATATATTGCTCTGTCCCGCTCATCACACGGGGTCGGCCCAATCCATCTCTCCGTCGTGGAGGGCCTAGCTCATTGATCAGTTGTCGCGCGCGGATCAAAACGAGTGTTTTTGATGAAAACGTAATACAACGACAATTCAACTGGGATATCGTCTCATGGATTCTTTTATGTGATTAATCTACCAAATTCGAAATGAAGGGGGAGTTGGTTTGGTTTCTGATCGGATAAAAAAAGAAAATGCAATTAAGCGGTTAAAATAAGTGATTATCAAAATAAGTCAATCTACTGTTTTCGGTTCCGGCTTATCACGGGTTTCTACCTTACCAATTTCCTAAGCGATTTCGATCTCTATTCGATTCCTATGCCAATTAACAAGCGCAAAAGACATAAACTAGATTAACAATCCTATATTCCAAATTAAGCAAACAGATTAAGTTTTCGTGAGTTAAGCAAACACGAATTATAAACGCGAATTAACGACAAAGCGACGTAACGGCGAATAAATGCTAAGGATGCAATCATACGAATTTAATCAAAACAATTTTATAAACTATCAGATTAAGCAAAAGCAATTCATAGAATAGTGTTGAAAGAGAAACGAATTAGATTGATAAAGAACGAATTAGATTGATAAAGTAAAAACCTCAAAGCGTTGGAACGCGATTACAACAGAATGACTCTAAGGATTTAGCTCTCCATGGTTCTCTCAAAGCTCCGAATGTATTTTTCGTGAGAATATAACTAGGTGAACAGTAACACAATTATTTTTCCTTTAAAAAGAAAGCAAATTCGGGTCATAACCCAACTGGGTCGAAAACATAACCCAGGCCCAATACATGACCCAACACTAAAATAAAATTCTAATGCAGTAACTTCAAACGGAATTCTGGAATTTTGGGCTCCGAATATGACTTCGACTCCATCACGAAAGTCATAGCTCTCTCTCTTAGCTTTCCAATGATTTTTAGAACGCCTCAAACGGATTTCCGGAACTCCAGTTACGATCGTTTCCGTGCAGACTGCTAGAGCTGAAAATAAGTGCGGAAATCAAATTAAGCCAAAAATAAAATAAAATATAAAAACAAAATAAAACATAAAAATAATCAAGATAAAGTAAAGAAATGCCTAAGTAAAAATATAGGAGAAAGTGCATAAATATGTACTGATCACTCATCACGCTTGGAGCGCTTAAACGTCTCCCCATGGACACAAACCTTAGGATCTATGACATTTTGATATTGATAATTATAGGAATACCTTGACGAATATAATGAGAAAGATTTTAAGACAATGACAATGATAATTCTAAAATACAAAAGTGTAGAGACAAGTGTTTGACACTGGTTGGCTTGTGGATTTTTCTCAACCGGTACTCGTAATGTCTTGAAAACTCTTTGAATGGGGAGAAAAAGAGATAATTTTCTTATAGCATGATATTTGAGATCATAGCCTATATATAGAATGATAATCATTTAAAATTCTCATTATTTCGAAATAGATTATCTTAATGATAATCATTTAAAATTCTCATTATTTCGAAATAGATTATCTTGAAATCCATTTATATTTAAGCACATATTCAATTAAATAATTAATTATTAAATATAATTAATTATTTTATTTACTTACTCAACCGATTAAGATTCTTATATATATATATATATATATATATATATATATATATATATATATATATATATATATATATATATATATATATATATATATATATATATATATATATATATATATATATATATATATATATATATATATATATATATATATATATATATATATATATATATATATATATATATATATATATATATATATATATATATATATATATATATATATATATATATATATATATATATATATATATATATATATATATATATATATATATATATATATATATATATATATATATATATATATATATATATATATATATATATATATATATATATATATATATATATATATATATATATATATATATATATATATATATATATATATATATATATATATATATATATATATATATATATATATATATATATATATATATATATATATATATATATATATATATATATATATATATATATATATATATATATATATATATATATATATATATATATATATATATATATATATTGCTCTGTCCCCCTCATCACACGGAGTCGGCCCAATCCATCTCTCCGTCGTGGAGGGCCTAGCTCATTGATCAGTTGTCGCGCGCGGATCAAAAAGAGTGTTTTTGATGAAAACGTAATACATCGACAATTCAACTCGGATATCGTCTCAACGATTCTTTTATGTGATTAATCTACCAAATTCAAAATGGAGGGGGAGTTGGTTTGGTTTCTGTTCGGATAAATAAAGAAAATGCAATTAAGCGGTTAAAATAAGTGATTATCAAAATAAGTCAGTCTACTGTTTTCGGTTCCGGCTTATCACGGGTTTCTACCTTACCAATTTCCTAAGCGATTTCGATCTCTATTCGATTCCTATGTCAAATAACAAGCGCAAAAGACATAAACTAGATTAACAATCCTATATTCCAAATTAAGCAAACGGATTAAGTTTTCGTGAGTTAAGCAAACACGAATTATAAACGCGAATTAACGACAAAGCGACGTAACGGCGAATAAATGCTAAGGATGCAATCATACAAATTTAATCAAAACAATTCTATAAACTAACAGGTTAAGCAAAAGCAATTCATAGAATAATGTTGAAAGAGAAACGAATTAGATTGATAAAGTAAAAACCTCAAAGCGTTGGAACGCGATTACAGTAGAATGACTCTAAGGAATTAGCTCTCCATGGTTCTCTCAAAGCTCCGAATGTATTTTTCGTGAAAATGTAACTAGGTGAACAGTAACACGAGTGTTTTTCCTTTAAAAAGAAAGCAAATTCGGGTCATAACCCAACTGGGTCGAAAACATAACCCATGCCCAATACATGACCCAACACTAAAATAAAATTCTAATTCAGTAACTTCAAACGGAATTCTGGAATTTTGGGCTCCGAATCTGACTTCGACTCCAACACGAAAGTCGTAGCTCTCTCTCTTAGCTTTCCGGCGATTTTTAGAACGCCTCAAACGGATTTCCGGAACTCCAGTTACGATCGTTTCCGTGCAGACTGCTAGAGCTGAAAATAAGTGCGGAAATCAAATTAAGCAAAAAATAAAATAAAACATAAAAATAAACAAGATAAAGTAAAGAAATGCCTAACGAAAAATATAGGAGAAAGTGCATAAATATGCACTGATCACTCATCACGCTGGGAGCGCTTAAGCGTCTCCCCATGGACACAAACCTTAGGATCTATGACATTTTGATATTAATGATTATAGGAATACCTTGACGAATATAATGAAAAAGATTTTTAGACAATGACAACGATAATTCTAAAATACAAAAGTGTAGAGACAAGTGTTTGACACTGTTGCACCCTAAAATTTGACCAACCGGGTCCCGTATCTGGCTCTATGTTTCGATGCATGACCGCATTCGCATCCGCATATCGCATACAGTGCATTTTTCAGTTGTTTTGATTTTATCGGGATCACAACCCTCGTCTCGCGTCTCAGGTGTTTTTAGCAAGTTCAGATAGGTAGAATCGCATTTTTTGGGAAGTCGTGCTCTTCCCGGTGTTTTCAGTTCGTGCTGTTATTTTTTAGGGATATTTCGGTGTCCGTTTATTTTTACCGATTATTCTGCTGCGCTCTCGCGGCCTTATTTGTCGTTCTGTGCTATTTTTGTTCCTCTGGGAATTATTAGGAATTTTCTAGATTTTATTAGCTATTATTAGCATTTTCTAGAATTTAAATAGATATTTTATGACTTTAAATCATTTTTAGAATATAATAGATTTTTAATAGATAATAAATAGATTTTAATCTTTGTCAATAGTTTTAATCATTTTTTTTTAAGAATATATTAGATATTAAATAGCTTTTAAATGTTTTTAGAATAATATAGAAAGAATATAGATTTTTCTTTTATTAATAATAGATTTTCTTTTAAATAAGTAATATAGGTTTTGTTAGAGATTAAATAGAAATTTGATAGAATTAGTAGTAGAAGTTATTAGAATTTTATTATTAGTTTAGAAATTAATTAGGGTTAATAGAGTTTTTTAGGATAATTCTCTTTTTTAGGTGTTAATTAGGATTTATTAGATTAATTAGATTTTAATTAGTTTAATTTTTAGTCCTTAATTCAGCCCATTTTCCAAACCCTTAATTCAATTTTCGTTGGGCCCAGAATGGGGGTGGAGGCCCAGTTTATGTCCATTTTTTGTCCATTTTCAGTCCAAAAAATCTGTGTCACTATAAATAATTACACGTGTTACACTCAGAGGGAGACACATATCATTTTCCACTTCACCCATAATCTGACACCTCATCTCAGTCTCACTCTCTCTTCTCGCCAGCACACACACACGTGTTACGCATGCATTATCCCTCTGCCACCCAACCACCACGTGTCTGCACCTGAACCTTCACCGGTTGCATGGCCGGCGGCCATGCAACCACCGCCTCCAACAATCGCCGGCCACCACCAACCAACTCCGGCCACCACCGTAACTGAACCTCTCCGCCGCAACTACCTCGCCGGAAACTGGAAAAATGTCCAGAATCTTCATATCTCACCTCTAAACATTCATCTTCTCCGATCAACTCTCATCAACAATCTTCATCAACCTCGCCGGAGAATCCCTCAGCCCGCCGGAATCTTCATGCCTTGTTCATGATGTTCATGAGTCCTTCTCCAGTTTTACCGTTTCATCAAGAATCTTCAAACATTTTTGGATCAAGCTTCAACAAACTTCCAGATTCAACAATCGTTCATCACCTTCAAGCCTTTTCCCAGAAAACTTGAAGAAGCGTTCATCAGGTTCATCCATTTCCAGATTTCTCCAAGATCGGCGTCCAAGATTCACCAACACGTTTTTCCAGAAAGAGCATCAAGATCTTCACCGCAGTCCTTGAAGTTCATCGTTTCCAGAAAATCCTCCTTCATCTGTGTTCATCACTCCTCAAGAACGTTAACAATATTTTCCAGATTTTCCAACCACGATCATCTAGAACAACCTCCTTCAAGATCTTCACCGAGCGTTCATCGTCTTCGTCCGCCTCCGTCCAAGAACCTTCAGAGACGTCACAAATCTTTATCCTCTTCACGTAGTCTCTCCGTGGCTTCAACTATCTTCGTCCTCCTGAAGATCTTAACACCGCGAACAACTGTTCATGAAAGGTGGATCGAGCATTAGTTTTGATTCTGTGAATGCTTGTGTTTGTCTAAGTTTGTAGGTTGAACGTAAATGTTGGTGATGTTTGAGGAAAGCAAGAGATGGAGAAGGGTTTTTGGTTGGCGGCGGCGGAGTTAGAGAATAGGCGGAGAGAGGTTGGGGGCGGTGATGCGGCGCACAGAGAGGAGACAGAACCTAGGGTTTTTTTCCAGAGTGGAAATGAAAGAGTGAGTGAGGGAGAGGAGAGGTCACTCGTGGACTCTTCGGGATTGGGCTGACCTTGTTTGGGCCCTGTCGCTACTGCGAAAATCGGCACCGGCTTGACAGGAGAGTCGCCACCGTGCGTTATTTATCCCTCAGAGCGGGAAAGGAAACGCTCGAAGTAAACCTCGCAAAGACGGGTAAAGGTATGGTCATCGCAACCATTGCCTGGATTCGGGAGTCGGTTACGCAAGGGGAAGGTATTAGCACCCCTCACGTCCATCGTACTCGATGGGATCCACGCTTGGTGTTTATAAGGAAAAGGGTGTGTTACCTATCTACGCTAATGGTTGGTCTGAAAAGAAAACAAAAGGACAGGACTCGACAGAACATACGGTGTTCTGGGCCTACGTATTCCCTCGTGCAATGGGAAAGTCAGAGTCAACGTAGTTCGACTACCTACGTCTAAACGGGGAAAAGGTTGCTCGCCAAGACATCGCGTCCTGTGCCTACGTACTTCCACCTGGTATGAAAGATCAGAGCAAACGTAGTTCGACTAACTACGGGTAAACTGGCGCTCTCACACAGCAGGGAGAAAACGAACTGGTCTCTAAGGCTCGGGAACCTACAAATACGATCTGGTCTCAAATGCACTCGGGCAATAGAAAGGGATAACAATTAGTCGTCAGCGGGAAAGTCTCGATCGCACAGCCGCGAGAGAACAAAGGTTAGTTGTTAGTGTGCTCGCTAGGATATCGCATCCTATGCCTACATATCTCCGTCTGGTACGAAGAATCAGAGCAGCTGTAGTTCGGCTAACTACGGATCAAGCTACTCAAAAGCTCCTACTGAAAGGAAAAGGAAAAGACACCCTAAAACTATAGCTGGAAAAGGGGAATCTACCTACTGATATCGCACCTGGTTGACCATCCTAATGTCTATCATAACGACTCCGCAGCGGAGAAGTCAGAGCTCCTAAGGGATCATGGCAACAGGACTAAACTACAAACAGGAAATACTGCAACGCAAAGGAATACTGAGAATATGCATGAATGCAACAACTAAACAAACAAGGCGCAAAGGCCGCAAACCACAGAGGTAAGGGAGCTCAGCTCTACCAAATACCAACAAGCAAAGCCACTCAATAACACACAAGCAGAAGGAGGACCAACTCAACTTCTCATGCACACAAAGTCTACTTCTAAGATGCACCTAACTCAGAACTATCTAGATGAATACCTAAGTCTAATGCAACATAACATCATACAAGTCAAACAATACAAAGAGAAGGCTAGCTAACCTGACAGGCCTCTATCTACAAAACAGGAAACTACTCCTGGGCAAGGCCCCTAACAAACCTGAAACAAACTCCTAATCTATCTCTAAACAAAACCCTATACAACATCTCAAGCAAAGATCTAAGCAAAACCTCTAATCAAAATCCTAAGCAAAAGGAATCAATCCCAGTCTCCAAGCTTCAGAACAAGCTTACCAGAGAAAGGGAGCTAAGCAGACAAGCTCATAGTGCCTTCTTCAGGAAAGTACCAGGAGGTTACTACTCAGGAGTCATATCCTATGCGGCTCGACAACTGTGATCAGTTTACATTCCTCCTCAGGAGAAATTAAACTCACATGAAGGCTCCGGCATCACTGGATACTTGAGAAAACCTATATGCACTAAGGGAACTAAGTGAACAGACCCATAGGACCTTCCTCAGGAAAGTACTAGGAGGCTGGCACTTAGGAATCGTATCCTACGTGGCTCAACAACTGTGATCAGTTTACATTCCTCCTCAGGAGAAATTAAACTCACAAGTTGGCTCCAACATCATTGGATACTTATGAAATCCTAGATAAACTAATGGAACTAAGTGAATAGACCCATAGGACCTTCCTCAGGAAAGTGCTAGGGGGCTTCCACTTAGGAATCGTATCCCATGTGGCTCAACAACATGTGATCAGTTTACATTCCTCCTCAGGAGAAATTAAACTCACAAGTTGGCTCCAACATCATTGGATACTTACGAAAGAGGTAGGAAGAAAGAATGAAAGTCATTCATAGTGCCTTCCTCAGGAAAGTACCATAAACTCCCTTCAAACTTCAGGATCTCGAACCTCACAAACAGATAACAAGCTCCTAGACTAAGCCTCAATACAATGCATCCTTGCAAGCTCCAACAGGACCTCAGCCAGCTCCCATCTTCAAGAAGAACCCACAGGCCAACAAACCACAAGAGACTACCTCTGAAGTTCAACCACAGTTGAACTTCAAAGTCAGAAGTCATCAAGACTTCTTCTATCCTCAAGCTCAGACTAAAACATACCAGAACACCCTAAAAAAAACTATCAAAAAACTATGGGAAACCTACATGGCTCTATGGCAACATACTAAAAAATCAGGACAAAACTCCTTACCAGATGAAAGAACTAAAATCAGCAACACAGGCATATTCACAAACCAATTTATTCAATATCAAAGCAAAACAAAAAATGCAATTAAACTGAAAATGCATGATTAAGCTAATGTTTTTGCACTATAAAATTCTACATTGAATTACGAGTCTACAAAAAAAAGAACGGAATTATTTGACTAAACCTACTATTTTTTATGAATTTTCTAATGATATGGATGCACTAAAAATATTAAAAAAGTCAATTAAATGGAAAGAATATCAAACAAAAATAAAATGGCATTTTTATTTTATATGATTTTCTAGACATTATTATAAAGTGGTAGAAAAAAGAAGAATTGAAAAATCAATTGTTTTTATTTTGTTATGAATTTTCCAAGAACAAGAAAATAGTAAAAGAAACAAAATTTGAATAAAACTGGAGGGGGGTTTCAAACAGCAATATTCTAAGTTCATTTTGGCTGGGCCCTGAAGAGGGGTGGTGCGCATAGCAGGTTTTGCGCTGGCCCAATGACATCCAAAAAAATCAATTAGGAAAAACAGAAAAACGCACAGGGGGGGGGGGGTGTAGCCAGCAAGGCTTTCCAGTTGACTCTTATTGGGCTTATGCCCAGGGGGGTGCGAATAGCCTTAGGGCCTAAGGCCCACATCAATATCACTCAGTCTCTCACACGTAGGGAGGGGTATTGAGTAACAAAGGAGTAGTGTTCAGCAAAACACATTTTGGGCCTAAGCCCAAACCTAACCCTAACCCAACGAAACCCTAAACAAAACCTAATTCCTTCTCTGAAACTCAGATTACTGTTCACTCACCCTAAACCCTGGCCGTCTTCAACCTTCGCTCTGCAACTCATCTTCCTCTCTCAATCCGTTCCCAGAAAACCCCAAACCTTACTCAATCTCCTCAAAAAATCTGACATTAAACCTAATCCGAACCTTAATGAAGCTCCAACTCAATCTCAAAATTAAAATCTAAATGAAACAAGCCAATCCAAACATCCTAGCAGTCAGAAACTATGCTCCACCGAGAATCAAAGGGAAAACATACCTGGATGAGGAGTACGAACCGGCTGAAGGCGTTCTTGAGTTTCGTTGAAGGGAGACGTTTGAGGATCGTGATAGATCTGACGAAGGATGCACGCCGTTGAGAAGATCTCCGGATAACTTTCTGGAAAAAGGAAATGGATCCTCTGAAGGTGTTCTTGAGGGCGAAGAAGGTTCAGATGAAGCTCAGAAAGATTTTCTGGAAAACAAATCGAAGGATGAAGGTTCCTGATGAATCCACGGAGTTCTTGACGATCGATGCTGAGGAACGATGACGTTCTGGGGAGGGATTGAAGAACTATGAAGTTCTAAGGCTTTTCTGGGAAACTCCGTGAAGAACAATGGAGGTTTGATGGTGTTCTTGAATGTTGATGATGTTCTGGAAAAGGCGTATGAAGTTTCCGGTGAGTATGGGTTTTCCGGCGAGGTGGAGACGGAGGGGAACGGAGGAGATCGGAGACGATCGGAGTGAAGAAATGGATTTCTGGAGATTTCTGGGTGTTTGGGGATTCCGGCGAAAAAGACGGTGGCCGGAGACGGTTGGACGGTGGCTCAAGGCGCCTGCATGCCCGGCGGCAAGGTCCCGGCGATGCTCCGGTGACCAGCTGTGGTGGTGCCAAGTGGTGAAGGGAGCTACTGCATGGGTGGCACGTGTGAGGACGGGTGGCAGCAGAGAGAGGGAGTGGGTTCTGGTGGGACGCGTGGCGTGGATTGGGAGCTTCTGAGTGTGTGAGGTGGGGTCCTGCGTGAGTGTAACGTGGGCCAGCCTCTGCACCACACGTGGCGCGCTGTATTTATGACACTGAGAATTCTGGCACCTTCTAGAAGCTCCTGGACGAATCTGGAAAAAAAAACTGGACATTTGGACAATTTCTGGACAATTTGGGCTTTTCTGATAGGCCCACTACGAAAATGGCCAAAAAACTTTAAAAAACTGAATTCAATTAAATCTGATTAATAACAATATTAAACCTAATTATCTACTTAAGACTAATCCTAAAACAGAGTTAACACCTAATTAAACTAATTTCCCTAATCAACTCTAAAAATGATTAAAGCTCTAGTTAACCCTATTTAAACTACAACTAATAAAATCCTATTTATTTTCTAATATTATTTAAAACTAGTAAATCTATTTAAAACTAATAAGAAAAATCTATAAGATTTCCTATATTATCTAGAACAATTTAACAAATTTAAAAATCTAATATATTTTAACAATGATTAAAAACTATTAAACCTATTTTAAAATCTATATAAAATTTCTATTAAAATTCTAAACTATTAACATCTATTATTAATAAAAGAAAAAACTATATTCCCCTTTTTCTTTATTATTCTAAAAACAATTAAAACTATTTTTAAAATCTAGCATGTTCTAAAAATGATAAAAAAAACAATTAAACCTATTTTAAAATCTATATAAAATTCTAAAAATGATTTAAACTATTGAAAAAAATGCAAAAACTCTATTTAAATTCCAGAAAAATCTATAAAGCCTATTAAAAATCCTCAAAAGGCTATTAAACCCTAAAAATGCAGACAAATGCAACTGACCCCCATAAAAGAGTGCACGAGACCAGATCGAATCGAACAGAGAGCCCCGGGCATCAGAATATCCCAAAATCACCATGCAAGCTAAAAATCACCGAGGAGCGCACAATTTCCCGAAAATAAAACCCTGGTGATCTGGACTGGATCTGCCATATCTGATAGACGAAAATCAAGTTGTAACCCTGATATCCTCTGTTTGCACAAAAATCATACGTCTGATTTGCGAATACGAGTTTAGACCACAAGTCAGATAGGAGAATCGGTTGGTCAAATTTTAGGGTGCAACAGCTGCCCCTATTCAAGCGACTTGGACCTGAAGAGTTTGAAGAGCGCTCAACCTTCAAACATTCAGAGGTACGAGACGGTTGAATACAAATAAAACCCGAAAATTTGCCAACCGCGAGCATATACTGTAAACTGCTTGGGGAATAAACTCCAGAGAACCGAGTCCAGTCATTACGGCAGTAAACTGATCAATCATCTGGTAAAGCACTCCTGATTTGAATGCCAATTACCTGTTACCGTATATAACAAACCCGAGGGTTGCCACAAAACACCTGATTCTTTCACGTTGCCTACTGATAGACAGGAAGAGAAATATACTCACATCGTCCAAAGATGGACGGAAAGACACCATTAATCTCCAAATTCACATCGTCTAAGGGTAGAAGGCATCATCCTGATTGATGAAACAAATCAATATTCTCATCGTCTAAGGGTAGACGGGAAGAAATAATCTCCATACTCACGTCGTCTAAGGATAGACGGAATCATCCTGATTGATGAACAAATCAATTCACATCGTCTAAGGATAGACGGAAAGAAATTCATAATCTCTATATTCACATCGTCTAAGGGTAGACGGGATCATCCTGATTGATGAACAAATCAATTCACATCGTCTAAGGATAGACGGAAAGAAATTCCTAATCGCATACTCACATCGTCTAAGGATAGACGGAAAGAAATAATATCCATACTCACGTCGTCTAATGATAGACGGAAAGACACCATTACGCAATTCAACATCATCCCTCGAATTTCAGAATCCTTCTGTCTACAGGAATTGATAGAAAGATCAATATCCTTGAAGGGGCCACATCGTCAGTATGGACTGACGGGAAGAAAACCACCTTTTAAGGAACCATGTCGTCAATAAGAATCAACGATCACGAAAACTGAACATTCTTCGAAGAGCCTCGACATCAATAAGGATTGACAGTCAGAAAAGTACCTCTTGAAACGTCATCTCATCCAATAAACAGAAAGAAAATCATTATCCGAAATATCGTTTTGAAACCCCTCAACAATCAAAGATAGCCGGAGGAGACTCGCTGGGGAAACACCTCATCATACGTATGATCTGGCAATAAGAAACCCGCTGAACAGTAACTCGAAACTTCACATCGTCTACTGATAGACGGAAAGAAAAGCATATCTTGGGGAAACCCCTTCTTGAAACCCTACTGCGATCACCCGCAACTTCACATCGTCTAAGGATAGACGGAAAGAAAACCACATTCGTACTCGAGACGTCTAATGATAGACGGAGAAATCCACTTATCGAAGGAATACATCGTCAATATGAATTGACGGGAAGAAAAGTCTATCGATATCAGATGACTGCTTGATCGAAGCACAACTATCGTATGATCTGATACAAAGAATCTGATGAACTGTCTGAACACTGCTGTTGGATACATGCCCCTGAACTGATCACAGAGTAATTCACGCGCCATACGAGGCTGATAGAAAGCCTGACTTATGCTTCGTATGCATATGCGTATGCTTTAATCTTTTCACGGCGTAATGCTCCACTCTAGATGGAAATGCTACGCATTTTGACGATGACATGCAAGTATGATTCAAATATGATGATGCATGCAATATGCTAATGCAGGCTCGAGCTGCCGGAGAGAGCTGGGTACAGAAAACCACTTCAGCAAAATAAATGCTGAAGACGAAGCCAACTCCGCTGGGGATAAACCGGATATCACAGGATTATCCCAGCAAAATAAATGTTGGGAGAGTGAAATCAACTCCGCTGGGGATATTGAGGACTTAACCGAACACCGTCGACGAAGTAATACCCTGCTGGGGAATGTAACTCCGCTGTGAAGTAGCGAATGTGCTGAATATGATTGGACTCCTCTAGGGATAGCCTACCCGTGCCACTGACAAATTGGACTTTGCTGGGGAAAAATGGACGGAGTCTTCCCGCGTACTGATGAAGCTCGGATCTGGAAAACTGATGCGCCAACACGGATGGTCCTCACAGTAATCGCAAACATGGATTTGAGCTCTTAAGCTATCTTGCTGGGTCAGGTACGACTGACGCTTGGCAAATATTCTTCCTGAATACACAGCCTTTTAGTGAAGAGTCCAGGGATAATGACACGACTTCCCGCATTCGTCTCGATCTCGAAAATCGACTGCATCTGCTCGAATAACTCTGGATAACCCTGCTGATACAGGGAAGAATAAACCTTTCGCTTCTAATATGCCCCAGCCTAGGGGACCTCTGGTGGGGATAGTCCTCGAAAGGAAATCTGCAAATCTGTTCCTTGATAGTCTGATATGACATGCCCCAGCGTTCTGAGCCTCGGAGAGACGCTTCACATCAAATGCTCCTCGAATAAAGAACAAACTCTGCGCTCTTAAGACAGCCTGCCCCTGATTGCAATGGCTTTGCCCCTGATTATCTGATTCGGAGTAGCGCCTCCTGACTGCGGCGTACTCACCGGATCTCAACCTGATTGCCCCAGGATAACTGATTTCGAAAGGCTGCCCTGACTGGGGATCACGGTAATAGCTTGCCCCTGCTCTCGGAACATTCGGGCGTTCTGCATTCTATCTTGACCATACTTTCCATTGTAGGAAGCTTTTCTACTGTCAAGCGCTTACTCGCAAGTAAAACAAGTTGTTCTGCATAAAGGACATATTAATGCGACACATATGACAACTTTGACATCCAATCTGTTCACTGGGAAAAGGAAAAACAGTTTATAGCATATGATGCACAAAACATTTATCAACATTAGTACCAACATGGTAAGAGGAGCCCTTTTAAGAGTCAGAATCGACGCGACCTTTACCGGAGTATGCTTTCGAGACAACCTGCTTCAATTAGGACTTTTGGAGGTTGTAACGTGGTCCGGTTCACGGTTTTGAAAGGAAGGATAAAGGCTCAAAGTTTATTTTAACCCACCCATTCTCCTTGATGTTCTCCCATCCTACGTTCAGCTAATTCAACCTTAGCGCTCACCTCTCGGAGGTTGAAAGATAGGAGTGATAGTTCGAGAAACTTTTGGATTTTCGGAGTGACAGCCACTCACTTTTCGTCTTTGACCCTTGAGGTCACGCGACTCATATTTCTATCGAGGATTTTTCTTTTGATCCTTTTCATCTTTTTCTTTTCATATCCCTAACTTTTGCCTGGACTGACTCCTTTTGAGTTTCTTTTGATTTTGTTAAGTCCAGCGGGATGCCCTCATTTTTGCCTAAGTCGTTTTGAAGTTTTCTTGACTTAGCGGGCTTTTGACTCTTCTTTTTTCTTTTTCTTTCGAACAAGTCGTGTGACACTGGTTGTCTGACTTTTTGGGAAATGATGTGGCTGTCCCACTCTTGATTGAACCATTGTGGTCTTTTAGGCACGACCTCTAGGGACGTGATTGATCCTCGAACGGACACTCCTTTTGCAATTTGGACGCTCGGTCAAATTAGCTAACACCTACCCTGCCCCAGGTTAAGATTGAGGGTTTTTCGCTTGCAGAAAGAACTCCTACTACAAGGCTCAAAGGGGTTGACAAGGGATTATCTTCCTTATATCTCCGATGGTTAGGGATTTGAAACAATGCCTGTACATCATCAGCAGGTTTTATTTCAAAAGCATATAATATCGGTATTTGTATGTCGGTCATTTTCGTCATCCTCCCCAAATTCTTCTTAACCAAGCGTTGGACATTTGTAAAAACAGTTAGTGAACACGAATGGATTTAATCAAAACATGCACATTTATTTCATTATTATCAATTGCATGAAAACAACCAGTTTTACAAACAAGATTACAAATTCAAACAGGAAAGCAACTACAAATGTAAAGAAATGACAAGATAAAACAAAGAAAAATGCCAGCTTCCGAGAACCGGGCTTTCACATCTGTCCTGCTGCTGAACCAGCTATCTTTATTAGAGACAATTCGATGCTGTCCTGATCTGCTTTCAACGGCTCAACCAAATTATAGAGCCCTTCCTCCTTCATTCAGATGATTTGGGGACCTCCCTGCCCGAAGCTGATTGCTGCACTATCAAGCAGATCCTGCACTTTGTGCTTAAAAGCTTTACAATTCTCAACCGTATGGCCTGGTGCCCCAGTATGGAACTCACAGGTAGCATTGGCATCATACCCCGGTGGTGGTGGTCCCGTTAAGGGAGTCATTGTCCTTTTGTAAACCAATTGGAGCTGAATCAACGTTCGCAGAAGCTGCGCATATGGCATAGGTGGAGTATCAAGATGACGGCTTGCTAGAGGAGCCCGACTCTGATATCTTTTGTACCCCTGATTATTCTGCTGCTGAGGCTGCTGTTGCCGGTATCTAGTTGACTCTTGAACACCCTTCGTATCAGATGCAACATCGGTTTCTTGACCTTCAATGTATTGATTAACGCCCTCCTTATGCTTAGCCATTTTCTTTCTCAGATCTGCCCCGGGAATAGGCAACAGTTGTGGGCCTGGAGATTCCGACACCATGGAGTCCAGGATGCGCTTATGACCCACTGCAACTTTAGAAACATCCATCATCTTAGCGTCAACTGGGATAGGAGCAATATGCACAGCTACGCCGCTCGGCGTGAATTCAATATCGTGCGAGTCAATCAGGTCTTGAACATTGTGCTTGAAAGCATGGCAACCCTCGATGTCGTGTCCGAATGCCCCAGAATGAAACTCACATTGCTTACTGGCATCGTACCCATGAGGAAACACTCTCGTTGGCGGTTCCAACGTTCTTTTCTCAACCAGATTAAACCTCAATAAAGTCTGCAAGAGCTCAGCATATGTCATAGGCGGTGCCTCAAATATTCTCTTTGGCTTCCCTTCCTGGATCCTCCGTTGAGCCGGATGCGCCTTCTGTTGCTGCTGCTCAGGTTCCACATGCACGGGTGGCGCGAGCTTCTTCATTGCGGCTTCAAATAGCTGATCGTCTTCTTTCCTAAGCACGTTCTTGACAACCTCCATGATCAAGCTCATTTGGGTCTTCAGCTGACTATTCTCCTCTTTGAGAATCTTCTGCTCCAGACGCATCTCTTGCATGTCTCTCATCATCTGCCCCAGCTGGCTTTGGACTTCAATCAATTCGAACTGATTCTGTTCCATATCTCTGAAGGAATTCCTGCAACAAACTGGATGATGAGGAAATAAGGCCCACGGTTCTGATATACCTGTTAAATGATAATGCAGCGTAGAAAGCAAACACATATTCATAACGAGACAAAGAGAAACTCAAGCTATAAGCATACAGACGAACATCTCCCACACATGTATAACCAACAAAAGCAGCACGTAAGCACAAATGAGTATGAATACAATGACCCCAGCCAACAATCCTGGTGGTGGTCGGCAGACACTAGTGCACAAAAAGCTAAACAGATTAAGCAGAGAAAACAGATGCGACATCCGGCGCAAAAACCTCTAGAAACTTCTCCCACACAACTGAACTCTCTGATTGACAATCTTCAGAGCACACACTTCCTGTGGAGTCTTCCATGACATTAACTGACGAACCCACACAACTGGAGGATGGAAAATCATTAATCTGAACAACACCCTGAGGAGTGATGCAAATCCGGTTAGAGTCTAACAGATCCTGAATCTGGCTTCTAAGCATTTTACAATCATTTGTTGAATGCCCCTGTGCCCCAACATGGTACTCACAACGGGCGCTGGCATCAAAACCTGGAGGATACGGTGGAATCACCGGCTTAGTCTCTTTCGGCACTATCAATCCACTTTTGACCAGATCTGGCAACAACTGACTGTACGACACCGGTAGCTGAGTAAACTGCCTTTCAGGTTTCCTTGGTCTTCGTGGAGCATGCTGACGCGATCGGCGGTAAGATGATCGTTGACTTGAAGTGTCTGAAAACTGATCCTGAGATGCTAGAGATTCTGAGGTGGCGTCATGTCCTTCCCACTCTTCTTGAGAACTGACAACTGACTCAATCTTATCAACTGGGACGTAAGGAACACCTCGAAACTTTCCACTCCTGAGTCCTCTCTCAACAATCTCTCCCAGTCTCATCAGGCCCACAAAGCTTGTGCAACTGAACAATTTGTCAAAATAATGGCCTTTCAGAGTACCCAAGAAGATGTCAACCAGTTCCCTTTCCGGAAGCGGTGGTTGAACACTAGCTGCCAATTCTTTCCATCTTCGCAAATATCCCCTGAATGATTCATTCTCCGCCTGAGACAATTCTTGCAGATCTACGAGACTAGGAGTCAAATCCAGGTTGTAATCGTACTGCTTCATGAAAGCTCTGGCTAAATCCACCCATGATCGAATCTGATTACTCTCTAATTGCACATACCATCTCAACGATGCCCCAGTCAGGCTATACTGGAAGCAATGGATCATTAGTTGGTCATTTCGCACAAACGAAGTCATCCTTCGACAGAACATCCTCAAATGCAGCTTCGGACAGCTATCTCCTGTGTATTTTTCGAATTCCGGCACTTTGAACTTGTACGGCAACACCAGATCAGGAACCAAACACATGGCCACAGCATCCAGGTTAACGGCATCTTTTGCTTCTAAGGCTTTTATACCTTCTTCCAATGCTCGGAGTCTTCTATCGTGCTCATGAGCTCTTGGATCTACCATCCCAGCCATTGGAATATCTCTCCGGTAATTCATCACAGGAAGAGCAACACCTTGATTGTTAGCAGGAGAATAACGTTCATTTCGGGCAACAAACTGCTCATGTCGATCTCGGTTCTGGACAGTAGGCCGCACAACTTGGTCTGCAGTAAGATTGTTCGCTTGCGGGAAGCCTTCCATAGAATCATACTGATGGTTGGACGCCATAGTAAACCTTGCCAAGGTGTTAGGAGCCTGGAAATTGCCTTCAGCTATAGCTACCAATTACCTGTAACGGACTATGCTGCTTGATTCTGCTCAAATCTGCTTCAGCCCCTTGGTCGTCTTCAACACTCCACTCTTGCCTCAAATAATCCCCGAGAATCACCCTCTGGTGAAAACAAAGGCTGGATAAGTGCTCTGACCTGCTACAGAAATGCTATGCAGTATGATTTATGCAAACAGAAATACAAGAAAAATGCTAACGTGCATGTGTGCATTGGAGATATTTCCCCTCCAGTTCCAGTGTCAGTGGTAGCAAGACGAGATAAACCATAAAGACAATATTTGGAAAAACCCTCATATATTTATTAGAATAACTGTCTTGTCAAGAGGTTACATAACTATGCTTCATACAGCTGATATGATAAGGAGGATCCCAGCCAACATGCCTGGTGGTGATCTCAACATACAGAATACAAGAGAGAAATCAAGTACGGGTACGGTTGCGGAAGTCCTCAACCATCTTCTTTGTCTCTGCATGATCCGGTTGATAAATCAAACCTTCTATCAGTCGATCCCTCTTCCTGACCGTCCCCTGGATGTCTCTGACAAAGTCTTCCCAAGCCTTATCATTGGCACCATCCCCAGGCTTGGGTCTCTTGGCATCTGCTCTATGCTGAAAATCTTCCAAGTTCTTCATGGCATCTGTCAGCTTGCGCTCGGCTTCGTATCGGCGGCAGGCTTCTTCTTCAAGCTCTTCATGCTTCACTTTGACCTGTTCTTCTAACTGAGCAATCTGTGTCTTCAGCTCTTCTTCTCGCTCCTTGCGCTTGGTCCTAGTGAGATCCCAGTGTTCTCTGAACTTGGCTAGCTTCGTGTAGGCCCTCTCCAGCTCTTGCTTCCTAGTGGCCAACACACTACTAACCGAGTCTACATCTAACTCCAGACGCTTCTTGGTTTCAGTCAATTCCAATAGCGTGGTCTTTAGATGTTTCAGAGTTTCATCTTGTTGCTTGGAAAAGTGTCCTGTTTCAATCTTTTCATGCCGAAGCTGGGCATTCTCCTGCTCTAAAGCCTCTTTAGCCCTTGCTAGCTCGTCTTTCTCCGCCATCAGCTGCTTGAATACCTGAATGTCCACAGTGGTAGGCTCCTCCACCGGAGAAGGATGCAATGGCTGGACTGCTGGATATGGCATAAGGAATTTCACAGCTCGCTCACGAATCCATTCCATATGAGTATCCCCTCTTCTACCTGAAGGCCTCCCTCTCTTGTGCAAGTTCTTCCAGGCTTTCTCGAGTTTGGTCAGCATCTCTTTCCCTATTGCCCCGGTGAGATACAGAGATTCCTGTATCTCCTCGGGTTTTGGCGCTCCTTGAGGTATGTACCCAAATTGCCTGATCAATAAGGAAGGGTTGTAATTGACACAACCTTTCCTTCCTATTAACGGAACATTCGGGAATCCTTCGCATTTGAGTATGACTTCAGCTCCGAATACCTCTTCATTGACCCATACCACGTTCTCAGCAGTCAACCCCATCAAGCGCTCGGGCCATCCTAGAGAATCAATAGAGGTGACAAAAGGGCCTGACTTAGGCATATGACTGGTGAACCACCGGCACAGGAGAGGTACACAACAAGACACATTCCTTCCTCGCCGCTTTTCATTCTGGTAGTGGGTTGAATGGTGGATATCTCCCAGCAAAGTAGGGACTGGGTTCTTCGCAGCCAAAATATAGAAGGCATCAGAGTCAACAAAATCAGGAATGTTCGGGAACAACACGATGCCATAAACACATACAGCAAGGATGACGTCAAAAACACCCCAGCTACTCTTCTGGGCATACTCTCGAGCCTTCTCCACCAAGACGTCCAATGGAAATCCCCATACGTCTCCTCTTTTGATCATCTTCCCGGTCAGCTCAGACTCTTTCAAGCACAGGATGGCAGAAAGCTCAGCCAGCTTAGGCTCAGCGTCCGTACGATAGAAAGGCATCTGCTCACGGATCGGTATATCCAGAAGTGCAGAGTACTCCTCCAGGGTAGGGGCCAAAACAAAGTCAGGAAATACGAAGCACCTGAGCTCCGCATCATAGAACTGTAACAGGGTATAGATACCGCTGGTCTCGTAGGCCGATGGCTGATAAACATAGGTCAGAATCCTCCCATATCTCTTTCTGAAGTCACCCATTACCCTCTTCTTAGCAATAGCAATCAACTCTAACAATAGACTGATATCCGGCGACGGAAACTTGTAGGGCAATACTCTCTTTAGGGTTTCCATGTCTTGCTAGGAACAAACACCAGAACAGGAAGGGAAAATATGTACCTTCAATACACACACGTTAGTTGTATGCAAAATGGTAATGCGATGATGCAATATGATAAATAATGCAATCTGCGAACACAGGGGCTATGCTGTAGCCTGAAGAGGAACATCTCTGTGATCAAGAACAGAAAACCACCATAGTCACCAGAACCTCATGACATTAACTATCTTCTGATACTCAAAATATCAATCCCCTGGTAAGAAATCCATCTGAACCTCTGTATCTGACGAGAAAACCATCTGGTAATAGCATCAGCCTCAGATAAGAAACCCATCTGACCAAGACAACACACCTGGAGATGAATCAAGAACACCATCTGATAAAGGTACTGAATCATGGTTTCTGAAGGCCGGTTTTCCTGCAATAACCCAGTCCCCCTCACAGGTATGATAAACCTAATCCACGGACAAAGGTACGGCATCCTATGCGGTCATCAGCGTCACAGACTTTCATGAGTGACGATACGATTCCCAGAAGGAGTGGCATCATCAAATCATGAAGAGGCCTCACTTGGCTGACTTCCAAATGATCGGTCCCCAGAGTCGACAATCCTCACGTCTGGACTCCCCTCAGATCCTCAGGACCGGAAAGGAGCACCTCTGCAAGAATCTCGTCTGAGCGCAGATTTTCGTAGGGAACTGTGCCTGCTCAGCAGACAGGTTCGTCTACTACTTCTCCGCAACTATATCTAGGTGCATACTCAAGCCCAGGTCCGGCTTCTCACTCACAGTAACCTCCCTTGCCCACAGCAATAATCACAATAATATAATGCTGGAAAATAGATGCGGAAAGGTAAAGGTACAGAAAAGTAAAGTGCAAAAAAGTAAAACACAATATGCACAACACCCAACAAATAAACATCCAAGCGCTAGGATTGACTCGCGTAGGGGATGGGAAACGGTCCCAGCATAAGGGATGGGAAAAGTCCCTAGATGCTATAAGTCCCCAGCAGAGTCGCCAGCTGTCGCTACTGCGAAAATCGGCGCCGGCTTGACAGGAGAGTCGCCACCGTGCGTTATTTATCCCTCAGAGCGGGAAAGGAAACGCTCGAAGTAAACCTCGCAAAGACGGGTAAAGGTATGGTCATCGCAACCATTGCCTGGATTCGGGAGTCGGTTACGCAAGGGGAAGGTATTAGCACCCCTCACGTCCATCGTACTCGATGGGATCCACGCTTGGTGTTTATAAGGAAAAGGGTGTGTTACCTATCTACGCTAATGGTTGGTCTGAAAAGAAAACAAAAGGACAGGACTCGACAGAACATACGGTGTTCTGGGCCTACGTATTCCCTCGTGCAATGGGAAAGTCAGAGTCAACGTAGTTCGACTACCTACGTCTAAACGGGGAAAAGGTTGCTCGCCAAGACATCGCGTCCTGTGCCTACGTACTTCCACCTGGTATGAAAGATCAGAGCAAACGTAGTTCGACTAACTACGGGTAAACTGGTGCTCTCACACAGCAGGGAGAAAACGAACTGGTCTCTAAGGCTCGGGAACCTACAAATACAATCTGGTCTCAAATGCACTCGGGCAATAGAAAGGGATAACAATTAGTCGTCAGCGGGAAAGTCTCGATCGCACAGCCGCGAGAGAACAAAGGTTAGTTGTTAGTGTGCTCGCTAGGATATCGCATCCTATGCCTACATATCTCCGTCTGGTACGAAGAATCAGAGCAGCTGTAGTTCGGCTAACTACGGATCAAGCTACTCAAAAGCTCCTACTGAAAGGAAAAGGAAAAGACACCCTAAAACTATAGCTGGAAAAGGGGAATCTACCTACTGATATCGCACCTGGTTGACCATCCTAATGTCTATCATAACGACTCCGCAGCGGAGAAGTCAGAGCTCCTAAGGGATCATGGCAACAGGACTAAACTACAAACAGGAAATACTGCAACGCAAAGGAATACTGAGAACATGCATGAATGCAACAACTAAACAAACAAGGCGCAAAGGCCGCAAACCACAGAGGTAAGGGAGCTCAGCTCTACCAAATACCAACAAGCAAAGCCACTCAATAACACACAAGCAGAAGGAGGACCACCTCAACTTCTCATGCACACAAAGTCTACTTCTAAGATGCACCTAACTCAGAACTATCTAGATGAATACCTAAGTCTAATGCAACATAACATCATACAAGTCAAACAATACAAAGAGAAGGCTAGCTAACCTGACAGGCCTCTATCTACAAAACAGGAAACTACTCCTGGGCAAGGCCCCTAACAAACCTGAAACAAACTCCTAATCTATCTCTAAACAAAACCCTATACAACATCTCAAGCAAAGATCTAAGCAAAACCTCTAATCAAAATCCTAAGCAAAAGGAATCAATCCCAGTCTCCAAGCTTCAGAACAAGCTTACCATAGAAAGGGAGCTAAGCAGACAAGCTCATAGTGCCTTCTTCAGGAAAGTACCAGGAGGTTACTACTCAGGAGTCATATCCTATGCGGCTCGACAACTGTGATCAGTTTACATTCCTCCTCAGGAGAAATTAAACTCACATGAAGGCTCCGGCATCACTGGATACTTGAGAAAACCTATATGCACTAAGGGAACTAAGTGAACAGACCCATAGGACCTTCCTCAGGAAAGTACTAGGAGGCTGGCACTTAGGAATCGTATCCTACGTGGCTCAACAACTGTGATCAGTTTACATTCCTCCTCAGGAGAAATTAAACTCACAAGTTGGCTCCAACATCATTGGATACTTATGAAATCCTAGATAAACTAATGGAACTAAGTGAATAGACCCATAGGACCTTCCTCAGGAAAGTGCTAGGGGGCTTCCACTTAGGAATCGTATCCCATGTGGCTCAACAACATGTGATCAGTTTACATTCCTCCTCAGGAGAAATTAAACTCACAAGTTGGCTCCAACATCATTGGATACTTACGAAAGAGGTGGGAAGAAAGAATGAAAGTCATTTATAGTGCCTTCCTCAGGAAAGTACCATAAACTCCCTTCAAACTTCAAGATCTCGAACCTCACAAACAGATAACAAGCTCCTAGACTAAGCCTCAATACAATGCATCCTTGCAAGCTCCAACAGGACCTCAGCCAGCTCCCATCTTCAAGAAGAACCCACAGGCCAACAAACCACAAGAGACTACCTCTGAAGTTCAACCACAGTTGAACTTCAAAGTCAGAAGTCATCAAGACTTCTTCTATCCTCAAGCTCAGACTAAAACATACCAGAACACCCTAAAAAAAACTATCAAAAAACTATGGGAAACCTACATGGCTCTATGGCAACATACTAAAAAATCAGGACAAAACTCCTTACCAGATGAAAGAACTAAAATCAGCAACACAGGCATATTCACAAACCAATTTATTCAATATCAAAGCAAAACAAAAAATGCAATTAAACTGAAAATGCATGATTAAGCTAATGTTTTTGCACTATAAAATTCTACATTGAATTACGAGTCTACAAAAAAAAGAACGGAATTATTTGACTAAACCTACTATTTTTTATGAATTTTCTAATGATATGGATGCACTAAAAATATTAAAAAAGTCAATTAAATGGAAAGAATATCAAACAAAAATAAAATGGCATTTTTATTTTATATGATTTTCTAGACATTATTATAAAGTGGTAGAAAAAAGAAGAATTGAAAAATCAATTGTTTTTATTTTGTTATGAATTTTCCAAGAACAAAAAAATAGTAAAAGAAACAAAATTTGAATAAAACTGGAGGGGGGTTTCAAACAGCAATATTCTAAGTTCATTTTGGCTGGGCCCTGAAGAGGGGTGGTGCGCATAGCAGGTTTTGCGCTGGCCCAATGACATCCAAAAAAATCAATTAGGAAAAACAGAAAAACGCACAGGGGGGGGTGTAGCCAGCAAGGCTTTCCAGTTGACTCTTATTGGGCTTATGCCCAGGGGGGTGCGAATAGCCTTAGGGCCTAAGGCCCACATCAATATCACTCAGTCTCTCACACGTAGGGAGGGGTATTGAGTAACAAAGGAGTAGTGTTCAGCAAAACACATTTTGGGCCTAAGCCCAAACCTAACCCTAACCCAACGAAACCCTAAATAAAACCTAATTCCTTCTCTGAAACTCAGATTACTGTTCACTCACCCTAAACCCTGGCCGTCTTCAACCTTCGCTCTGCAACTCATCTTCCTCTCTCAATCCGTTCCCAGAAAACCCCAAACCTTACTCAATCTCCTCAAAAAATCTGACATTAAACCTAATCCGAACCTTAATGAAGCTCCAACTCAATCTCAAAATTAAAATCTAAATGAAACAAGCCAATCCAAACATCCTAGCAGTCAGAAACTATGCTCCACCGAGAATCAAAGGGAAAACGTACCTGGATGAGGAGTACGAACCGGCTGAAGGCGTTCTTGAGTTTCGTTGAAGGGAGACGTTTGAAGATCGTGATAGATCTGACGAAGGATGCACGCCGTTGAGAAGATCTCCGGATAACTTTCTGGAAAAAGGAAATGGATCCTCTGAAGGTGTTCTTGAGGGCGAAGAAGGTTCAGATGAAGCTCAGAAAGATTTTCTGGAAAACAAATCGAAGGATGAAGGTTCCTGATGAATCCACGGAGTTCTTGACGATCGATGCTGAGGAACGATGACGTTCTGGGGAGGGATTGAAGAACTATGAAGTTCTAAGGCTTTTCTGGGAAACTCCGTGAAGAACAATGGAGGTTTGATGGTGTTCTTGAATGTTGATTATGTTCTGGAAAAGGCGTATGAAGTTTCCGGTGAGTATGGGTTTTCCGGCGAGGTGGAGACGGAGGGGAACGGAGGAGATCGGAGACGATCGGAGTGAAGAAATGGATTTCTGGAGATTTCTGGGTGTTTGGGGATTCCGGCGAAAAAGACGGTGGCCGGAGACGGTTGGACGGTGGCTCAAGGCGCCTGCATGCCCGGCGGCAAGGTCCCGGCGATGCTCCGGTGACCAGCTGTGGTGGTGCCAAGTGGTGAAGGGAGCTACTGCATGGGTGGCACGTGTGAGGACGGGTGGCAGCAGAGAGAGGGAGTGGGTTCTGGTGGGACGCGTGGCGTGGATTGGGAGCTTCTGAGTGTGTGAGGTGGGGTCCTGCGTGAGTGTAACGTGGGCCAGCCTCTGCGCCACACGTGGCGCGCTGTATTTATGACACTGAGAATTCTGGCACCTTCTAGAAGCTCCTGGACGAATCTGGAAAAAAAAACTGGACATTTGGACAATTTCTGGACAATTTGGGCTTTTCTGATAGGCCCACTACGAAAATGGCCAAAAAACTTTAAAAAACTGAATTCAATTAAATCTGATTAATAACAATATTAAACCTAATTATCTACTTAAGACTAATCCTAAAACAGAGTTAACACCTAATTAAACTAATTTCCCTAATCAACTCTAAAAATGATTAAAGCTCTAGTTAACCCTATTTAAACTACAACTAATAAAATCCTATTTATTTTCTAATATTATTTAAAACTAGTAAATCTATTTAAAACTAATAAGAAAAATCTATAAGATTTCCTATATTATCTAGAACAATTTAACAAATTTAAAAATCTAATATATTTTAACAATGATTAAAAACTATTAAACCTATTTTAAAATCTATATAAAATTTCTATTAAAATTCTAAACTATTAACATCTATTATTAATAAAAGAAAAAACTATATTCCCCTTTTTCTTTATTATTCTAAAAACAATTAAAACTATTTTTAAAATCTAGCATGTTCTAAAAATGATAAAAAAAACAATTAAACCTATTTTAAAATCTATATAAAATTCTAAAAATGATTTAAACTATTGAAAAAAATGCAAAAACTCTATTTAAATTCCAGAAAAATCTATAAAGCCTATTAAAAATCCTCAAAAGGCTATTAAACCCTAAAAATGCAGACAAATGCAACTGACCCCCATAAAAGAGTGCACGAGACCAGATCGAATCGAACAGAGAGCCCCGGGCATCAGAATATCCCAAAATCACCATGCAAGCTAAAAATCACCGAGGAGCGCACAATTTCCCGAAAATAAAACCCTGGTGATCTGGACTGGATCTGCCATATCTGATAGACGAAAATCAAGTTGTAACCCTGATATCCTCTGTTTGCACAAAAATCATACGTCTGATTTGCGAATACGAGTTTAGACCACAAGTCAGATAGGAGAATCGGTTGGTCAAATTTTAGGGTGCAACAGGCCCAACGTATTGTGGGCATCACACTCTCTGTTCTCTTCTGCACCCCCTCTTCCGTGAATAAACTGGGCCCAGCGGATGCTATCTTACACCCTCCATTTTTTCTGATTCACCCCCTCTTTTTTTCTTGTTTTTTCTGAATTTACTTGGTGGGCTGGGCCCAATCCCATTGTTTTTCTGCTAGCTTACCCCTGTATTGACTTTGTACTCCCCTTCCCCTTTCATATTTTCTTTTTGTTTTTTTGTTCTTTATTATAGAATATGAAGGATTTTATATGGAAAAAATAATAAAAAATATATGAAAAAGAAATAGGAAAAATATGAAGAAAAAGAAATAGGAAAAATATGAAGAAAAATAAATATGAAAAAATATGAAGAAAAGAATATTTGAAAAAATAGAGAAAAGAATATGATAAAAATATGTTTGAAAAAGAATATGAAAAATAGAGAAAGAAATGTGAAAAAAAGAAATATTGGAAAAAGAAATAAGAAGAGAAAATAATTGAAAAAAAAGGAAATACTTGAAAAAGGGTATAAAAATATTAGTTTGTCGATTTAATATTTTTCTTTTAGGACATTTTTCATAGAGTTTATTTTACCTTTTAGAGGTAGTTTTAGAAGTCCATTTGTTAGGGGACTATTTTTTCATTTGACTTTCCATTATAGATGGATAGGATAGTATTCTTTAGGAGTTTATTTTCCAGTATTCAATCATTGTAACCCATTTTCAGAATGTTAATAAAACGAGATTTGAGCTGTGGTCCCGAAAGTAGCCGAACTACAGCTGCTCTGATTTCTCGTACCAGACGAGAATATGTAGGCATATGATGCGATATCCTAGCGAGCACACTAACAACTAACCTTTTGTTCTCTCGCTGCTGTGCGATCGAGACTTTCCCGCTGACACCTGATTGTTATCCCTTTTCTCTTGCCCGAGCGCATTTGAAACCAGACCGTAGTTTCTAGGTTCCCGTACCTGTAAAACCAGATTAATTTCTCACTGCTGTGTGAGAACACCCAGATTAGCCGTAGTTAGCCTGAACTACGTAAGCTCTGATCTTCCATGCAGTGTGGAAGTACGTAGGCACAAGACGCGAAGTCTTGGCGAGCCAATTTCCCCGTAGTCCCGAACTACGTTGACTCTGACTTTCTCTCTTGAGAATACGTAGGCATAGAGTGCGACGCTCTATCGAGTCAATTCCCTTCCGTTTAGATTTAGCAGCCGTAGATAGATTGTTTTGCACCCTTTAGACAAACCCAGCAAGCGCGGATCCCGTCGAGTACGACGGACGTGAGGGGTGCTAATACCTTCTCCTTGCGTAACCGACTCCCGAACCCAGGTTTTGGTTGCGATGACCATACCTTTTCCCGTTTTTTGCGAGGTTTACTTCGAGCGTTTCCTTTCCCTCCGTTGGGATAAATAACGCACGGTGGCGACTCTTCTGTCAGCCGGCGCCGATTTTCGCAGTAGCGACAGCTGGCGACTCTGCTGGGGATCCAACGTCCCCTGGCTGCTAAGGACTGCGATAGTTCCTTATGCATGTGGGATCCAACGTCCCCTAAGAGAGTCAATCCTAGCGCTTGTTTGCTTGTCTATTGGTGTTTATTTATTGATATTATCTGTTGCTGTTGTGCTATTGGGGTGTGACGGGTGTTCTATGATTGAGAGATAAGTCGGACCTGGGCTTAAGTGCACCTTAGACTTAGAGTGGAAATTAGTGGGCGCCTACCGGCTTTGCTTGTATTAGTGTCCTGCAAAATCCACACTCAGACGAGGTTCTTCTGGTTGGCCTCTTGTCCCACCCTTTGGGTGGCTCGGGTTGCTGGTTAGTTGGATTGTCGACTCTGGGAACCGATCATTTGGAAGTTAGCTAAGTGAGGCCTCTTCAAGACTTGATGATGCCACTCCTTCTGAGAATCGTATCGTCAGTTTTGAAAGTCTGTGACGCTGACGACCGCATAGGATGCCGTACCTTGACAGATCTAGGTCCATACCTGTGAGTGGGAGGGTTTTTGCAGGAACCTTGACTTCCAACCTACCCGTTATTTTGGTCTTCTCTTCAGAGCGAACGTACTCCGTCAGCAGCGCAGCAGTATTCAGATTTGTGTGGGGGCTGTGGTCCCGTTGTTTGCTGCATCTTGCATATCATGTGCATAACAGTGTTGCATCATATTGCATATCATCCTCCAGTTAGCCAGAGTTCTGATCCAGCCTTTGTTTCCTGAAGGTGATTACCCGTAGTTTGGATTGAGCAACTGTTGATTGTCAGAAGACGACCTAGGGGTGAGTAGATTTGAGCAGAATCGAGCATTGAAGTCAGCTGAAGATTATTGGTAGTTATGTCTGAAGGCAATTTTCAGTCTCCTAACACCTTGACGGGGTTCACTATGACGTCCAACCCTCTGTATGATTCTATGGAAGACTTCCCGCAAGCGAACAACGTTACTGCAGGCCAAGTTGTACAGCCTTCTGTGGAGAACCGAGGTCGACATGAGCAGTTTGTTGCCCGAAATGAACGTCCTCCTCCTGTTAACAATCAAGGTGTTGTTTTCCCTGTGATGAATTACCGAAGAGATATTCCAATAGCCAGGACCGTAGATCCAAGGGCTCTTGAGACGGATAGAAAACTCCGAGCGTTGGAAAAAGGAATGAAAGCTTTGAAAGTGAAAGATGTTGTTAACCTGAATGCTGCAGACATGTGTTTGGTTCCTGACCTGGTGTTGCCTTATAAGTTCAAAGTGCCGAAATTTGAGAAGTACACGGGAGATAGCTGTCCGAAGCAACATTTGATGATGTTCTGTCGAAGAATGAATTCGTTTGTGCGAGATGACAAATTGATGATCCATTGCTTTCAAGATAGTCTGACTGGGGCATCTTTGAGGTGGTATATGCAGTTAGAGAAAAATCAGATTCAATCATGGATGGATTTAGCCAAAGCTTTTTTGAAGCAGTACGATTATAATTTAGACATAGCTCCCCATCGCATGCAGTTGCGAGAACTGTCTCAAGAGAACAATGAACCTATCAGGAAGTATGCTCAGAGATGGAGAGAATTTGCTGCTAGAGTGCACCCACCGCTTTTGGACCGAGAGTTGACGAGCATGTTTGTAGATTCCCTACAAGATCCGTACTTCGAAAGATTGCTTGGACTTCCATTAAGTTTCTCTGACGTGGTAACATTAGGAGAATGCCTTGAGTATGCCATAAGAATTGGGAAAATTCAGATTACTTCAAACAATCAAGCTGGTGAAACTGAATATCCTTGTGACTATCAGAATGAAGACGGAGTTGTGATCAATGCAGTCATGCCAAAGGTTGAATATCCTCGAAGCGAATCAGTGAATTTTGTTGGTTCTTCATCTTATCAGAGATCAGTACCTCCTGTGGCTTGTTATACTGAACAGACAGCCGTGCCTCGGGCACCATATCAGGAACCTTATGTCACTTCCATTGCGAAGCAGCGAACTCGTGGTCGAGGTTATCAGAATCAGCGTCAAAATCAGAATCGACCTCGTAACAACTTGGAACGAAGGAAAGCTCCTTCTCACCCAGTGCCTATGCCGTATAGCCAGCTGCTACCATCTTTGGTCCAGAGTTCTTTGGTGGAACCTAAAGCTCTTAAGCCAGTTCCAGAACCTTACCCTCCTGGGTACAATCCCCACGTTCAGTGTGGTTACCATGGTGGCTCTCCAGGGCATTCGACGGAAGATTGTAAAGCATTTCAGGCGAAAGTACAGCAGTTGATCGACCAGGATTGCATTTCCTTTCGAGAAGGATTTCTGTTTGTTCATACCAACCGCTCAGCTGTCTAAGCTCGTAGACTCGGAAAGTATTCCCCAGCAAAGGAGCCAGTGATTCAGACAGGCGGGCGCCTCGACATTGGCAGTCCTCAGACTTTTATATCATTTGCATTTGTAGTTTTCTTTCTGTTAGTTACTACTTGCTGTGAACATTGTACGTTTCGAATGGTGATATTAATAAGGTGACTATGCATTTTTCTGAATTAATCATGTCGCTGTCGCTCATTTATTGTATTGCACTGACACTTGCATTTTATTCACCTCCACTTTATCACTGTGATTAGCAAAGATTGGAGGGAGGATGACGAAACTAAACTCATAACCGATGATCGTATGCTTTCAGATAAAACCTTACCGATGACGTACAAGGCATTGTTTCAAATCCCCAAACACTGGAGATATAAGGAGTTAGTCCCTTGTCAACCACTTCGAGCCAGGAAGTAGAAGTTTTTTCGGACTTTTAAACCCTCACATCTTAACCCGGGGCAGGGTAGTTGTCAGTTAGCTTGACCGAGCATTCAAGTCTTACAGAGGAGTGTTGTCTTTCGAGGACCGATCAGTTTATGCCTCTCAAGAGGTCGTAATTCGTCAACCACAGTGGTTAAACCTCACCCATCAGGAGTGAGACAGTTACAATCCTTTCGGAGCAATCAAGACAACCAGTGTCACACGACTTTGTTCCAAAAAGAAAGAAATAAGAAAGCCCGCTAAGTAAAAAGAAAGAAAAAGCTGGAAGGCTAATACTTAGGCAAAAATCAGGGCATCCCGCTGGACTTCAAAAAGAAAAATTGAAAAGAACTCGAAATGAGTCAGTCCAGGCAAAAGTTAGGGAATTAAAAGAACGAAAGAGAAAGGATATCAATAGAAATTTTTTCCCCAGTAGAGTCACAAAGTTGTGTACACAGACACCGAAAACGAAGCAGGAGTAACTGTCACTCCGGAAAAAAAAACCCTGTGAGTTCCTTAATTGTGGTTCTTACCATTCAACATACCTCTCGAAGAGGCGAGCGCTCGAGCTAAGTTAACTGAACCTTAGGATCGGAGATCATCACACAGAAGGGGTGGGTACAAATCAAAATTTGAGCAAAATATCCTTTGTTTCACGAACCATGAACCCGACCGCGATACAACCCTTAAAAGACCTAATTGAGGTAGGGTTTATTCTGAAAGCGCATTACGATAAGGTTGAGTAACCCGACTCCTTCTTGATTTGCTAGTCATTTTCTTGTTGTATTTTTCACTGACCCCGTAAGTACTGCGTTTGAACTCCGGTTCATTCATCACTCACAATCATGACATGTAAATGAGTGACAGCACAAAACTTTTCAAAATCTGCATAAACACTACATTAAGATTACCATTCGTGAACAGACGATTTTTACTTGCAGGTCAATAATTGGCATGAAGGAAATTCCATCAGGGAATAATCAAACAGGACTGGAAAATACAGTAGTCTGAACCCGAATAGTATGTTGTGAAGACCCGTGAATCAGGGGCATTAATTTCCAGTAAGTTCAGAATCAGTTATTCTGAGGGCAAGTCCCGGAGCATCAGTTGATCAGGGGCAGTTTGTTTGAGAAGCAGTTGATCAGAAGTGAATCTTCTCGAGACCCAATCAGGGGCAACCATCTAGAATGTTGTGGTTTGAAAGCAGATGCTTCAGGTGGAAAGTCAGATCAGGTTAAGTCGCTTATGCGCTCATTCAGGGGCAAAGTCACTTCAGAGATAGTGAAGACCAATTGGGTTGACAATTGCTTGATTGAGGTTGAATCCTTTTGTCGTACAGATACCGGGGCAAATAATCTCGAGGTCGTCTCGTAGAGAGCTGTTCAGAGCAATATTCCCAAAAGTCGGATTGGGGCAAGTTGAATTGTACTGGGGCAAGTTATTCAAGCAAATTTGTTTATCCCCAGCAAGAGTTGAGTATCGGGGAATCGTGTCAATACCCTTATCAAAAACCTGAACCTTCTAAATAAGAAGAGTCGTGTTGTCGGTGGATCGTTATCCTACAGTTTAAATCTGTTACCTGTCAGAACTTCATAACCAAGTCGTTTCCAAAGCCCAAGTCTCGCCTGGCAAACTGGTAACCAGTTCTCGTCTGGCCCATGCTTCCGTAAATACCAGTTCTCGCCTGGTACCTGTTTTCGTTTAACCCAGTTATCATATTGTCGATCTTTTTCCGTAAATACCAGTTCTCGCCTGGTACTGCTTTTCTTTTAACCAGTTATCGTATTGTCGATTTGCTTCCCGTAAACATCAGTTCTCGTCTGGTGTGGTTTATTATGGCATCAGTTCTCGTCTGGTGCATGTTACCTTTTAACCAGTCCCTGTCTGGTCATCAATTCTCTAACCTGTTTGTTACATCAGTTCTCGTCTGGTGTATGTTATTGGTACCAGTTCTCGTCTGGTCACTGTTTCTTTAACCCATTGTTGTATCAGTTCTCGTCTGGTACATGTCAGCTTTCAGCCAGTTCTCGCCTGGTTGCCCTTTTCTTAGCCTATATCCAGTCAGCCCCGTTTGACGTTCAAAACATAAAAAACCAATTTTCGCTCAATTTTCCTAATCTATTTTGCTATCAGTTCTCGCCTGGTAGTCTACCTTTGAATGCTAGTTCTCGTCTAGTATTTTCCATCTTGTTAATAACCCGCTTTTATCTAGAAAAACAAAAAATGTGTAAATACCCGATGCAATAATATTGTCAGGTTCCCCGATACGAAGCTTAATGGATGCCAGTTCCCCCGATTACTGTTGAATACCGTATGGACGTTGTTAAATCAGAATTACTCCTCTTCAGCAGTTGAAGGTTGTGTATTGTTCCCGGAAGAATTGAGATTGTATTGCTATCCCGCATCAGAGTAGGATCAGGAGTATCCTCAGCAGATTAAGATTGCTATCCTTGATAGTAGGGGCATTTCCAGCAACGTGCTGCGCGCAATCAACCCCAGTTCGGGTCAATCCCCACAGAGCACAATCAGTTGCCAATGGTTTGAAGAGAGCATCCCCGAGCAGAGTTGTTTTTTCTTTCTCCCCAAGCAGGGTTGCTTTTCCATTTCTCCAGCAGGATGGTTATCCCCAGCGGATTTGGTTTCCCTTTTCCAGCATTTATTTTGCTGAGATGATTCTGTGATACCAGGTTACCTTCAGTGGAATTGACCTTGCCTCCGACATTTATTCTGCCAGACGGTTTGTAGACCTGGTGTTCTCTGGAAGCTAAAGCTTACATTAGCATTTGCATATATCGTCAGATTTGCATCTATCAAAATGCATAGCATATTCAGGCCGTACGGGGCATTACATTTACAAATACATAGCATATTCATGCCGTATAGGGCGTTGCAGTTACAAACGCATAACATTTACATGTCATATAGGGCATTGCATCATTTCAGACATCCGCATGTCGAAACATAGACCAGGATGGTTACCTATTGGCTTTCGAATTTGTTCACCTGCAGAGTTGTATGGTTAAGCTTCTCTTCACCCACAGCGGAGTGATTCTTCACATCTGGTTGTTACGTCAGCATTGAAGAAAGAAAGATTGACATATATCGAACTTCTGAAGCTGTCGCCTTCGTCGAAATAGGTGCCAGGAAGTTCAATTCAGAATTCCCCAGGAGAGTTTCCTCAGGTTTGCCGTGGACCATGAGTCGACAGAAAAGATCCCATAGTAGATGGGAAGGTGTTTGCTTTTTCGAAGCATTATTTCCGAAGAATCAGTATCTGTGGCGTCACACAGGTGATTGATGTTGGGAAAAAAAACAGCAGAAAATTTATCAGATAATTGACCAGTTGTTGCCGTGACAACCAGACTTCATTTTATTAGACGATATTCCTCAAGCAGTTTTGCAGTATATTCCCATGGTTGGCAAATTTCAGGGTTTCATTTGTATTCAACCGTCATCTACCTTTGAATGTTAGAAGGATGAGCGCTCTTCAACCATTCAGGTCCAAGCCGCTTGAATAGGGGCAGCTGTTGCACCCTAAAATTTGACCAACCGGGTCCCGTATCTGGCTCTATGTTTCGATGCATGACCGCATTCGCATCCGCATATCGCATACAGTGCATTTTTCAGTTGTTTTGATTTTATCGGGATCACAGCCCTCGTCTCGCGTCTCAGGTGTTTTTAGCAAGTTCAGATAGGTAGAATCACATTTTTTGGGAAGTCGTGCTCTTCCCGGTGTTTTCAGTTCGTGCTGTTATTTTTTAGGGATATTTCGGTGTCCGTTTATTTTTACGGGTTATTCTGCTGCGCTCTCGCGGCCTTATTTGTCGTTCTGTGCTATTTTTGTTCCTCTGAGAATTATTAGGAATTTTCTAGATTTTATTAGCTATTATTAGCATTTTCTAGAATTTAAATAGATATTTTATGACTTTAAATCATTTTTAGAATATAATAGATTTTTAATAGATAATAAATAGATTTTAATCTTTGTTAATAGTTTTAATCATTTTTTTTAGAATATATTAGATATTAAATAGCTTTTAAATGTTTTCAGAATAATATAGAAAGAATATAGATTTTTCTTTTATTAATAATAGATTTTCTTTTAAATAAGTAATATAGGTTTTGTTAGAGATTAAATAGAAATTTGATAGAATTAGTAGTAGAAGTTATTAGAATTTTATTATTAGTTTAGAAATTAATTAGGGTTAATAGAGTTTTTTAGGATAATTCTCTTTTTTAGGTGTTAATTAGGATTTATTAGATTAATTAGATTTTAATTAGTTTAATTTTTAGTCCTTAATTCAGCCCATTTTCCAAACCCTTAATTCAATTTTCGTTGGGCCCAGAATGGGGGTGGAGGCCCAGTTTATGTCCATTTTTTGTCCATTTTCAGTCCAAAAAATCTGTGTCACTATAAATAATTACACGTGTTACACTCAGAGGGAGACACATATCATTTTCCACTTCACCCATAATCTGACACCTCATCTCAGTCTCACTCTCTCTTCTCGCCAGCACACACACACGTGTTACACATGCATTATCCCTCTGCCACCCAACCACCACATGTCTGCACCTGAACTTTCACCGGTTGCATGGCCGGCGGCCATGCAACCACCGCCTCCAACAATCGCCGGCCACCACCAACCAACTCCGGCCACCACCGTAACTGAACCTCTCCGCCGCAACTACCTCGCCGGAAACTGTAAAAATCTCCAGAATCTTCATCTCTCACCTCTAAACATTCATCTTCTCCGATCAACTCTCATCAACAATCTTCATCAACCTCGCCGGAGAATCCCTCAGCCCGCCGGAATCTTCATGCCTTGTTCATGATGTTCATGAGTCCTTCTCCAGTTTTACCGTTTCATCAAGAATCTTCAAACATTTTTGGATCAAGCTTCAACAAACTTCCAGATTCAACAATCGTTCATCACCTTCAAGCCTTTTCCCAGAAAACTTGAAGAAGCGTTCATCAGGTTCATCCATTTCCATATTTCTCCAAGATCGGTGTCCAAGATTCACCAACACGTTTTTCCAGAAAGAGCATCAAGATCTTCACCGCAGTCCTTGAAGTTCATCGTTTCTAGAAAATCCTCCTTCATCTATGTTCATCACTCCTCAAGAACGTTAACAATATTTTCCAGATTTTCCAACCACGATCATCTAGAACAACCTCCTTCAAGATCTTCACCGAGCGTTCATCGTCTTCGTCCGCCTCCGTCCAAGAACCTTCAGAGACGTCACAAATCTTTATCCTCTTCACGTAGTCTCTCCGTGGCTTCAACTATCTTCGTCCTCCTGAAGATCTTAACACCGCGAACAACTGTTCATGAAAGGTGGATCGAGCATTAGTTTTGATTCTGTGAATGCTTGTGTTTGTCTAAGTTTGTAGGTTGAACGTAAATGTTGGTGATGTTTGAGGAAAGCAAGAGATGGAGAAGGGTTTTTGGTTGGCGGCGGCGGAGTTAGAGAACAGGCGGAGAGAGGTTGGGGGCGGTGATGCGGCGCACAGAGAGGAGACAGAACCTAGGGTTTTTTTTCCAGAGTGGAAATGAAAGAGTGAGTGAGGGAGAGGAGAGGTCACTCGTGGACTCTTCGGGATTGGGCTGACCTTGTTTGGGCCCAACGTATCATGGGCATCACACTCCCTGTTCTCTTCTGCACCCCCTCTTCCGTGAATAAACTGGGCCTAGCGGATGCTATCTTACACCCTCCGTTTTTTCTGATTCACCCCCTCTTTTTTTTCTTGTTTTTTCTGAATTTACTTGGTGGGCTGGGCCCAATCCCATTGTTTTTCTGCTAGCTTACCCCTGTATTGACTTTGTACTCCCCTTCCCCTTTCATATTTTCTTTTTGTTTTTTTGTTCTTTATTATAGAATATGAAGGATTTTATATGGAAAAAATAATAAAAAATATATGAAAAAGAAATAGGAAAAATATGAAGAAAAAGAAATAGGAAAAATATGAAGAAAAATAAATATGAAAAAATACGAAGAAAAGAATATTTGAAAAAATAGAGAAAAGAATATGATAAAAATATGTTTGAAAAAGAATATGAAAAATAGAGAAAGAAATGTGAAAAAAAGAAATATTGGAAAAAGAAATAAGAAGAGAAAATAATTGAAAAAAAAGGAAATACTTGAAAAAGGGTATAAAAATATTAGTTTTTCGATTTAATATTTTTCTTTTAGGACATTTTTCATAGAGTTTATTTTACCTTTTAGAGGTAGTTTTAGAAGTCCATTTGTTAGGGGACTATTTTTTCATTTGACTTTCCATTATAGATGAATAGGATAGTATTCTTTAGGAGTTTATTTTCCAGTATTCAATCATTGTAACCCATTTTCAGAATGTTAATAAAATGAAATTTGAGCTGTGGTCCCGAAAGTAGCCGAACTACAGCAGCTCTGATTTCTCGTACCAGACAAGAATATGTAGGCATAGGATGCCATATCCTAGCGAGCACACTAACAACTAACCTTTTGTTCTCTCGCTGCTGTGCGATCGAGACTTTCCCGCTGACACCTGATTATTATCCCTTTTCTCTTGCCCGAGCGCATTTGAAACCAGACCGTAGTTTCTAGGTTCCCGTACCTGTAAAACCAGATTAATTTCTCACTGCTGTGTGAGAACACCCAGATTAGCCGTAGTTAGCCTGAACTACGTAAGCTCTGATCTTCCATGCAGTGTGGAAGTACGTAGGCACAAGACGCGAAGTCTTGGCGAGCCAATTTCCCCGTAGTCCCGAACTACGTTGACTCTGACTTTCTCTCTTGAGAATACGTAGGCATAGAGTGCGACGCTCTATCGAGTCAATTCCCTTCCGTTTAGATTTAGCAGCCGTAGATAGATTGTTTTGCACCCTTTAGACAAACCCAGCAAGCGCGGATCCCGTCGAGTACGACAGACGTGAGGGGTGCTAATACCTTCCCCTTGCGTAACCGACTCCCGAACCCAGGTTTTGGTTGCGATGACCATACCTTTTCCCTATTTTTGCGAGGTTTACTTCGAGCGTTTCCTTCCCTCCGTTGGGATAAATAACGCACGGTGGCGACTCTTCTGTCAGCCGGCGCCGATTTTCGCAGTAGCGACAGACACTGGTTGGCTTGTGGATTTTTCTCAACCGGTACTCGTAATGTCTTGAAAACTCTTCGAATGGGGAGAAAAAGAGATAATTTTCATATAGCATGATATTTGAGATCATAGCCTATATATAGA
>OZ012735.1:272890172-272923431 GCA_963859935.3 Lathyrus sativus
GTAGAGACAAGTGTTTGACGCTGGTTGGCTTGTGGATTTTTCTCAACCGGTACTCGTAATGTCTTGAACACTCTTCGAATGGGGAGAAAAAGAGATAATTTTCTTATAGCATGATATATTTGAGATCATAGCCTATATATAGAATGATAATCATTTAAAATTCTCATTATTTCGAAATGGATTATCTTGACATCCACTTATATTTAAGCACATATTCAATTAAATAATTAAATATTAAATATAATTAATTATTTTATTTACTTACTCAACCGATTAAGATTCTTATATATATATATATATATATATATATATATATATATATATATATATATATATATATATATATATATATATATATATATATATATATATATATATATATATATATATATATATATATATATATATATATATATATATATATATATATATATATATATATATATATATATATATATATATATATATATATATATATATATATATATATATATATATATATATATATATATATATATATATATATATATATATATATATATATATATATATATATATATATATATATATATATAATATATATATATAATATATATATATATATATATATATATATATATATATATATATATATATATATATATATATATTGCTCTGTCCCGCTCATCACACGGGGTCGGCCCAATCCATCTCTCTGTCAAGGAGGGCCTAGCTAATTGAACAGCTGTCGCGCGCGGATCAGAACGAGTGTTTTTGATGAAAACGTAATACAACGACAATTCAACTTGGATATCGTCTCAAGGATTCTTTTATGTGATTAATCTACCAAATTCGAAATGGAGGGGGAGTTGGTTTGGTTTCTGATCGGATAAATAAAGAAAATGCAATTAAGCGGTTAAAATAAGTGATTATCAAAATAAGTCAATCTACTGTTTTCGGTTCCGGCTTACCACGGGTTTCTACCTTACCAATTTCCTAAGCGATTTCGATCTCTATTCGATTCCTATGTCAATTAACAAGCGCAAAAGACATAAACTAGATTACCAATCCTATATTCCAAATTAAGCAAACGGATTAACTTTTCGTGAATTAAGCAAACACGAATTATAAACGCGAATTAACGACAAAGCGACGTAACGGCGAATAAAAAGCTAAGGATGCAATCATACGAATTTAATCAAAACAATTCTATAAAATAACAGATTAAGCAAAAGCAATTCATAGAATAGTGTTGAAAGAGAAACAAATTAGATTGATAAAGTAAAAACCTCAAAGCGTTGGAACGCGATTACAGCAGAATGACTCTAAGGAATTAGCTCTCCATGGTTCTCTCAAAGCTCCTAATATATTTTTCGTGAAAATATAATTAGGTGAACAGTAACACGAGTATTTTTCCTTTAAAAATAAAGCAAATTCGGGTCATAACCCAACTGGGTCGAAAACATAACTCAGGCCCAATACATGACCCAACACTAAAATTAAATTCTAATGCAGTAACTTCAAACAGAATTCTGGAATTTTTGGCTCCGAATCTGACTTCGACTCCAACACGAAAGTCGTAGCTCTCTTTCTTAGCTTTACGGCGATTTTTAGAACGCCTCAAACGGATTCCCGGAACTCCAGTTATGATCGTTTCCGTGCAGACTACTAAAGCTGAAAAATAAGTGCGGAAATCAAATTAAACCAAAAATAAAATAAAATATAAAAACAAAATAAAACATGAAAATAATCAAGATAAAGTAAAGAAATGTCTAATTAAAAATATAGGAGAAAGTGCATAAATATGCACTGATCATTCATCACGCCGGGAGCGCTTAAGCGTCTCCCCATGGACACAAACCTTAGGATCTATGACATTTTGATATTAATGATTATAGGAATACCTTGACGAATATAATGAGAAAGATTTTTAGACAATGACAACGATAATTCTTAAATACAAAAGTGTAGAGACAAGTGTTTGACGCTGGTTGGCTTGTGGATTTTTCTCAACCGGTACTCGTAATGTCTTGAACACTCTTCGAATGGGGAGAAAAAGATATAATTTTCTTATAGCATGATATATTTGAGATCATAGCCTATATATAGAATGATAATCATTTAAAATTCTCATTATTTCGAAATGGATTATCTTGACATCCACTTATATTTAAGCACATATTCAATTAAATAATTAAATATTAAATATAATTAATTATTTTATTTACTTACTCAACCGATTAAGATTCTTATATATATATATATATATATATATATATATATATATATATATATATATATATATATATATATATATATATATATATATATATATATATATATATATATATATAGAGAGAGAGAGAGAGAGAGAGAGAGAGAGAGAGAGAGAGAGAGAGATATTGCTCTGTCCCGCTCATCACACGGGGTCGGCCCAATCCATCTCTCTGTCGTGGAGGGCCTAGCTAATTGATCAGCTGTCGCGCGCGGATCAGAATGAGTGTTTTTGATGAAAACGTAATACAACGACAATTCAACTTGGATATCGTCTCAAGGATTCTTTTATGTGATTAATCTACCAAATTCGAAATAGAGGGGGAGTTGGTTTGGTTTCTGATCGGATAAATAAAGAAAATGCAATTAAGCGGTTAAAATAAGTGATTATCAAAATAAGTCAATCTACTGTTTTCGGTTCCGGCTTATCACGGGTTTCTACCTTACCAATTTCCTAAGCGATTTCGATCTCTATTCGATTCCTATGTCAATTAACAAGCGCAAAAGACATAAACTAGATTACCAATCCTATATTCCACATTAAGCAAACGGATTAAGTTTTCGTGAATTAAGCAAACACGAATTATAAACGCGAATTAACGACAAAGCGACGTAACGACGAATAAAAGCTAAGGATGCAATCATACGAATTTAATCAAAACAATTCTATAAAATAACAGATTAAGCAAAAGCAATTCATAGAATAGTGTTGAAAGAGAAACAAATTAGATTGATAAAGTAAAAACCTCAAAGCGTTGGAACGCGATTACAGCAGAATGACTCTAAGGAATTAGCTCTCCATGGTTTTCTCAAAGCTCCTAATATATTTTTCGTGAAAATGTAATTAGGTGAACAGTAACACGAGTATTTTTCCTTTAAAAAGAAAGCAAATTCGGGTCATAACCCAACTGGGTTGAAAACATAACCCAGGCCCAATACATGACCCAACACTAAAATTAAATTCTAATGCAGTAACTTCAAACGGAATTCTGGAATTTTTGGCTCCGAATCTGACTTCGACTCCAAAACGAAAGTCGTAGCTCTCTTTCTTAGCTTTCCGGCGATTTTTAGAACGCCTCAAACGAATTCCCGGAACTCCAGTTATGATCGTTTCCGTGCAGACTGCTAAAACTGGAAAATAAGTGCGGAAATCAAATTAAACCAAAAATAAAATAAAATATAAAAACAAAATAAAACATAAAAATAATCAAGATAAAGTAAAGAAATGTCTAATTAAAAATATAGGAGAAAGTGCATAAATATGCACTGATCATTCATCACGCCGGGAGCGCTTAAGCGTCTCCCCATGGACAAAAACCTTAGGATCTATGACATTTTGATATTAATGATTATAGGAATACCTTGACGAATATAATGAGAAAGATTTTTAGACAATGACAATGATAATTCTTAAATACAAAAGTGTAGAGACAAGTGTTTGACACTGGTTGGCTTGTGGATTTTTCTCAATCGGTACTCGTAATGTCTTGAAAACTCTTCGAATGGGGAAAAAAAGATATAATTTTCTTATAGCATGATATATTTGAGATCATAGCCTATATATAGAATGATAATCATTTAAAATTCTCATTATTTCGAAATGGATTATCTTGACATCCACTTATATTTAAGCACATATTCAATTAAATAATTAAATATTAAATATAATTAATTATTTTATTTACTTACTCAACCGATTAAGATTCTTATATATATATATATATATATATATATATATATATATATATATATATATATATATATATATATATATATATATATATATATATATATATATATATATATATATATATATATATATATATATATATATATATATATATATATATATATATATATATAGAGAGAGAGAGAGAGAGAGAGAGAGAGAGAGAGAGAGAGAGAGAGAGAGAGAGAGAGATATTGCTCTGTCCCGCTCATCACACGGGGTCGGCCCAATCCATCTCTCTGTCGTGGAGGGCCTAGCTAATTGATCAGCTGTCGCGCGCGGATCAGAACGAGTGTTTTTGATGAAAACGTAATACAACGACAATTCAACTTGGACATCGTCTCAAGGATTCTTTTATGTGATTAATCTACCAAATTCGAAATGGAGGGGGAGTTGGTTTGGTTTCTGATCGGATAAATAAAGAAAATGCAATTAAGCGGTTAAAATAAGTGATTATCAAAATAAGTCAATCTACTGTTTTTGGTTTCGACTTATCACGGGTCTCTACCTTACCAATTTCCTAAGCGATTTCGATCTCTATTCGATTCCTATGTCAATTAACAAGCGCAAAAGACATAAACTAGATTACCAATCCTATATTCCAAATTAAGCAAATGGATTAAGTTTTCGTGAATTAAGCAAACACGAATTATAAACACGAATTAACAACAAAGCGATGTAACGGCGAATAAAAGCTAAGGATGCAATCATACGAATTTAATCAAAACAATTCTATAAAATAACAGATTAAGCAAAAGCAATTCATAGAATAGCGTTGAAATAGAAACAAATTAGATTGATAAAGTAAAAACCTCAAAGCGTTGGAACGCGATTACAGCAAAATGACTCTAAGGAATTAGCTCTCCATGGTTCTCTCAAAGCTCCTAATATATTTTTTGTGAAAATGTAATTAGGTGAACAGTAACACGAGTATTTTTCCTTTAAAAAGAAAGCAAATTCGGGTCATAACCCAACTGGGTTGAAAACATAACCCAGGCCCAATACATGACCCAACACTAAAATTAAATTCTAATGCAGTAACTTCAAACGGAATTCTGGAATTTTTGGCTCCGAATCTGACTTCGACTCCAACACGAAAGTCGTAGCTCTCTTTCTTAGCTTTCCGACGATTTTTAGAACGCCTCAAACGAATTCCCGGAACTCCAGTTATGATCGTTTCCGTGCAGACTGCTAAAACAGAAAAATAAGTGCGGAAATCAAATTAAACCAAAAATAAAATAAAATATAAAAACAAAATAAAACATAAAAATAATCAAGATAAAGTAAAGAAATGTCTAATTAAAAATATAGGAGAAAGTGCATAAATATGTGTTGCACCCTAAAATTTGCCCAACCTTATTCACTTGGTTTATGTTTCATGTCATTAGCATTTGCATATAGAGTCATGTACATAGACTAACCATCTGCATAACATAAGCATAGCAAGTCATACAACAGGGGACCAATCATTATTTTCATCTCTAGAGGCCTATCAAGAGGTTATTATCCCAATTCAATATCATTCAAGTCATCAGGAAAGAATTTGAAAGCAAAGAGTTCAGCAGATCAAGCCTTGAGTCCATCTCCTAGCTGAGGGTGTCTGAGGGTCAACAAGAGGGTTGTGAGCTGTGAAGTGAAGGTATGGAGAGTATCTAGACATTATGAGAGACTTAGAAAGTCATTTGGAGAAGAAAACAAGTTGTTGATGAGAGCACAAGAGCTACAGTTGAAGACAGTCAACTAGGGTTTCATCTGGGTCAACCCTAGGTCAACCCTAGGTCAATTGACTGATTTAAAGGGCATTCAAGCCTATTGGAGAGATGTGGGGTTCATCATTGGACATATAAAGAAGGATATGGAGATATGCCAAGGAGAATTCAAGAGAAATCAAGGAGAAGAGGAGTTTCTAAATTAGGGTTTCTGTGTAAAATCCCCTAGTTTAGGTCAAATTTCCAAGCAAGATAAGTCAAAATGCTAGCTTCAAATGGCTTCTTGGCCAACATGAAACTTGTAGAGGATCTCAAGACCTTTAATTTGAGTGGTGGAAGACATCAAGGAGATTTATAGAACTCAAGTTATGGTCCTTGCAAGTTACAGGTCATCTGAGGTGTCTGAACTTTTGTCTGTGAAAGTGACTTGACTTCCAAGCAATTTTTACCCCTCAAGGAGATTTCAAATGAATTCTTGGTCAACATAAGAGTTGTTCCTCATTGTCCTAGATTTCTAGAATGGTATAGTATGTCCTCATATGATGTGGAGAATTCAACTTATGGTCTTGGCAAGCAAAGGGTATTTTGGGCATTTGTGAATTACAGGTCATTTTAACCCATGTCCAAAACTCATACAAGGAGGCCTCAAATGGAAAAACTTACAACATCAAACTTTCTCCAAATAGGATTTTAAGTCTAGAAAGAAGGTCACAAATTATTGGAGAAGCTCATAACATGAAGTTGCATAATTGGTCAAAAGTTGAACTAAAATGGCTTATAATTCAAAGAAATTCAAAGTGAAAAATGGTTTGGGAGATTTACAAGTCCAAATGGAGACTTCCAATATATGATTTTGAATGGAAAATCAATTCTAAGAACAATGGTTCAAACACTTTTTTGAGTTTAGAAGGAAAAAAGAAAGATATTCATGGTTACTTGCCTTTTAAGAAACATAGCCAATATGGACCAAAGTTGGAATGCAAGGGAATGTGTAAGATGGATCTAGAATGTTCATGTGCACACTATATATTCATGAAATGTAGATTGATCAAGGGTTGGCTTCATTTTCACCAAGAATTTCCCAAATTCTCTCATTCTTTTCTCATTACAATTTCACTTCAATCTCACAAAATCTTCATCAATTTTCATCCACATCAATTCAATCTCATTCAATCATCATCCTGGATCATAATTGAAGCAAAGGTTTGGTGGTTAGAATCCATTTTCGAGCACTTCCATCATCAACATCAAAATTACAATTGCAAGTGGATAGCACAATTCAAGCCAAGTTTCATTCAAGTGTTGCATACAGAATCGAGCATTGAGTTTGTAGATCAAGATCCAAGCCTCAAAAGCTTCAGATCCACAAGTTTCCATAGCTGTCTTCAAGCTTTTGCACCAGGTACGTTTTCATTCAAACAGCTTGATTCAATTAGGTTAGCATGATTTTGTTAGTTTAGATGTAATGTAGAAGGTTAGTAGAGCAATTAGGATGAATTTGGAGTGGTTTGGTGATGATGATTAGCAGGTGTACAAAACTGTTAGGGCTTGAAACTCTTAGGTTAATGCATCATAATCTTAGCTTGATAGATCAGGTTAATCACCATTAGTTATAGGTTAAATTAGTGCAAGTTTGATGGAGAATTGTGATGGTGAGTTGCAGAGTGCTTTCATGGAGTCAGAAGTTGTTGCCATCGGGTTTGTTGATTTGTTGAGTTTTAAAACAATCTGATGCCATAGGATTGTAGAGGGAGGAATTTAGAATATTTTTCGTGTTTATGGCGTGGCGTTTCATGGACTGGTGATGGAGAACTGAGAACTGGAAGTTAGCTCGTGCATGGTGGCCATGGAAGGAAACCCTAATTCATGTGAACCAAGGAGGAAGACGTAATCTGGACCGTCTGTTTGGTGTTGGACCTTTGACTTGGGAAGCAATCGAGTGGCTGAGATTTGAAGCAGATTTGGAGGGAAGTGAGTCAGGTGCCAAACGCACCGTTTCATTAATTGAAACGGGCGGGCCTCAGATTATGTTGCTAATCCCACCCCCAGTAATAGGCCCATTATCCATTTGAACGTGATTCTATTGCTTTTCTCACCCCCCAGCGTCTTTCTGTTGTTTCATTAATTCTGAACTGGTTCTGGGCTTAGTGCAAAGTGCTACCCACACCCCCTGTTTGTTGGCCCATCCTGGATATAACTGGAGCGAATTGACATTCATACCCCCTCCCTCATTTTAATTCAATTCAATTTTTTTAATTCCATTTTAATTTTTCACCAACTGTGAAAATTCATAATAAATTCATAAAAATTCATTTTTAATCCATTCTTTTTACATTATTTTCTTTAGGATGTGTAGAAAATTCTCATTAAATAAAATTGCATTTTTATTTTTATTTCATATTTTTTCCATATTTTCTAAATAAATGTCATTTTAAATAGCTTCATTTCATGCATGATTTTAATAATTTTGGTTCTATTAAATGCTTTCATATTTTTTGTTCATTCTTTTTATGTTGTTTAGATTAGATGTTGAACTTGTAGATTCAATTTAGTTCCCATTTTTAGGAGTTAATTTTAGGTGATTAATGTAGGCTTGAACAACATGAATAAAACTAGGGTTTTAGGTGATGACTTAGGAAGTTTGATATCATTTCCCTTAGGACTTAGAGATTGAATATGTTAGATATGGGACTATGGGGACTATGGGTAGTTATTAGATCCCTTAGAAATCACTAGGATTCCCCTACTGCTATTAATACTGTCTGTGTATTTGACTGGTGTGGTGTGCCCTCTGGGGATTATTGCTTGCTTGTTTGGGTATTGGGTTTGTCTGGGGACCTGGGGAGCTGAAGACTTGAGGAGATGAAGACCATTGGAGATCCAGAGATTGAAGATCAACTGCCAGAGTTGGAAAGGAGGTTCTTGCTAGCAGCTGCTGAGGAGACTAGGGTTTAGGAGCTAGGCAGAGCTCTAGATTAGAAAGCTTGTTTCTCAAACATGGAAGGCCTTGTCTGCATCCATCCTTTCTCTATGATTCAAAGTCTCTTCCAAATATCCACCTCCTTCCTTTGGAAGGATCAGTGAATATATTTGAAAGATAGAACTTTTGAGAGGAAACTTTCTGTTTAATGGTAACAGTTGATGAACCACCCTTGGTAGGTAATTAACTGTCTAGCAGTCATTCACTTCACTCTTGTGACTGATCCCTCATCCTGGAGGTTTGAGCATGAAGAAAAGCCATTGCAGATGGAAGACTGATGATCAAAGCCCTTGCCTGAAGGTCATGAAGATGGAGATTGATGCTTGTTGAAGCCTGTAGCTGAATGGAGATTACTTGGAGCCAGATGTTGATTCAGAGCTGCTAATGCTGTTCTTTTGCTGTTGTATTTCATTTCTTGATGTATTGATTGGTTTTCCTGATTGTATTGTTTGCTGTTTACCCTGTTGGGTTGGAAGTGAAGCCTGTTCACTTTTGCCTATTGTTTTCTAGGTTCGAGGTTGAGTGGGACTCCCTTGCCTCGCTTGTATTGTTGCATCCATGCATTTTACTGCTTTACTGTATATATCTGGTATTGTTTCTGTTTCTGCCTATCCCGTAGGATCTCTGTTTCTCTCTGTGCAAGAGAGGAACATGATAGACACTAGGTCTTAACCCATGCATGATAACATTAGGTTAGTTTGATTCCCTTCGCAACCGTAGGTTAGAATTCTGTCTCTTTCTTTCTCAGAACAAACAGAAAAACACATAAAGATTTCAAACACAATAAAAGACACTTCTTCCGTAAAAGAATGTGGACTCATCAAAGCGTCATTTTTTGTCCGCCGGGACTGTTAATCAAGAAAAACCTTTTTCAGAAGGAATAAAATCAACCAAGGCAAGCTTGTGTTGTACGTGGCCCGAACTACGTTTGCTCTGATCTTCCATGCCGTGTGGGAGTACGTAGGCATAGGATGCGATATCCTAGCGAGCAACCTTCCCCTCCTTTCCCGTAGGTAGGCGAACTACGTTGACTCTGATTTCTCGTTCCAGGCGGGAATACGTAGGCATAAAATGCGATACTTTGCCGAGTCATTTTCTTTTCTTTTAACCCCTGACCTGTAGAGTAGATAGAATAACAATCCATACCCGAAAACAAGCGTGGATCCCGTCGAGTACGACGGACGTGAGGGGTGCTAATACCTTCCCCTTGCGTAACCGACTCCCGAATCCAGGTTTTGGTTGCGATGACCATACCTTTCCCGTGTTGTGCGAGGTTTACTCTGAGCGTTTCCTTTCCCTCCCGTGGGATAAATAACGCACGGTGGCGACTCTTCTGTTCAGCCGGCGCCGATTTTCGCAGTAGCGACAGCTGGCGACTCTGCTGGGGATCCAACGTCCCCTGGCTGCTAAGGACTGCGATGGTTCTTATGCATTTGGGATCCAACGTCCCTTTGAGCGAGTCAATCCTAGCGCTTGTTTTCCCGTCGAGGATTTTGTATGGATTTATTGTATATTTCTAACCTTGTATTTTCAGCTTTGTATATTGATTATTATTGCTGTATTTGGGGTGTGACGGGTGTTCTAATATTGAGAGATAGGCCGGACCTGGGCTTGAGTGCACCTAGAATTAGCGTAGAAAGTAGTGGGCGCGTGCCGGCTTTGCTTGCATTAGTGTCTCATGAAATCTACACTCGGACGAGGTTCTTCTGGTTGGCTTCTTTTTCTACCCTTTGGGTCGAAGGGGTTGTTGATCAGCTGAATTGTCGACTCCGGGAACCGATCATTTGGAAGTTGGCTAAGTGAGGCCTCTTCAGGATTTGATGATGCCACTCCTTCTGGGAATCGTATCATCAACCCTGAAAGTCTGTGACGCCGACGACCGCATAGGATGCCGTACCTCGTGCCAGTTATAGGGCCACCCACCTGTGAGGGGATTTGGGGTTATGCAGGTAACCAGACCTTCAGATACCGGTTATTTCTTGATCAGAGATCCTGGTTATTTATGGAGAGTTATGAGGTCTGTCAGAGACCATTGGGAGATGTGTTATGAGGTCTGTCAGAGACCGTTTGGAGATGTGTTTTGAGGTCTGTCAGAGACCAATGGGAGATATGATTTGAGGTCTACCAGAGACCAGTTGGAGTTATGGTTTGAGGTCTGTCAGAGACCAGTGTCGGAGCTTTGTTTTAGGTCTATCTGAGACCAGGGTTTGAGGACTTCTAGATGGTCTATCTGAGACCTTTCTTGATTGGGTTTAGGCTATTCGGCTGCAGATTTGGTCCCTGTTGCATGTTACTTGCATTGCATTGCCTGCATATCCATTACCATTTGCATTTCACTAACGTGTGTCTGTGCTGCAGGTGCATTTGCATATTCCCCGGTTCTAGTGCCCAGACTTCGGAGTATTGATTATGGCTAGTTTGAGGAAAACAGTTGCGTATAAGCTGCTTACACCTGATATTACTTCTTTGCTTGGTCTGATATCTCTCGCTGATGAGGAGGTTAGGAGAAGCTTCAGAAAGAGCCATGGGAGATTGCTGAGATTAGTCTGTAAGCCCACTGCTGATGAGATGAACGGGCTATACACCTTGATGCAGTTCTATGACCCCGCATTGAGATGTTTTACTTTTGCTGACTTCATTCTAGGACCTACCATTGAGGAGTATGTGGAGTTTACTGAGCTTCCCGTGCAGAACAAGGTTCCCTTTATTCACTCTGCTGCTGAGCCCAAGTTGGAGGACTTAGCCAAAGCCTTACACATGGACGCTGCAGATCTGTTATTGACCTCTTGGCTTGGGGTGTCAGGTTTCTCTCTGGATTTCTTAGTCGCCAAAGCTCGAGAGTACGCCAAGAACGGTTGTTGGGTGGTTTTCAATGCTATTTTGGCTTTATGCATCTATGGAATTGTGCTGTTTCCTAACTTGCCCAACTTTGTGGATTTGGATGCTTTCTATCTGTTTGCTGCAGGCAACCCAGTGCCAACTCTGATTGGAGACTTCTACCATTCCTTGCACTACAAGAATGAGAACCGAAGAGGGAAAGTTGTTTACTGCTGTACTCCTCTGTTGAATATGTGGTTCAAGAGTCACCTTCCCACAAAGGGACCATTTGTAGACAGTGCAACCTCAGCCAGTTGGTCAGAACGCCTGATGAGGCTATCTTCCGAAGACATGGTGTGGTTTGATCGAGACCTGTTGGGATCTGAGCTCATCTTCAGTTGTTCTGGGTACCCTAATGTGCCGCTGATAGGAAGAAAAGGGTGTATCAACTACAACCCTTCTCTATTCATTCGTCAGTTTGGATATGCGCTGAAGAATCCGCCAAAGGAGGAAGAAGTACAGGAATCTCTGTACTTCACAGGTGACGTGAAGGGGGAGTTATTAGCCAAGTTGCAACATGCCTGGACACGTATTAACCGCAAAGGGAAGCCTTTGTTAGGAAAGAATGACTGTCAGGCCTATGCACCTTACAGAGTTTGGATTCAGGAGAGGGCTAGTCAGTTGAGGATGCCGTTTCCAGATGCACCAATTCTTGTTCCCGTTCCGGCAGAAGTGCCAACCACTGTTCCTAGAGAAGTCTATGAACAAGTTGTGAAGGAAAAAGAAGCCTTGATGAAGATTAATGAAGGGTTAGAGCAAGAGTTAGCCCAAGTACGCAGCGAGAAAAACAAGGCCGTATATGCTTTCCAACAACAGATCGAGCTGGTAAACAGGCTAGGGGCTGAGTTGGCTGAGGAAAAGAAAAAGCGTGAACGTCTGGGGCAAGAGTTCAGAAGCTCCCATGACATGCTGGAAGCCAAAAGAAGGCGCTCGACGCAGCACACCGAGAGATATCCTCTTGCAATAAGACTTGGAATGCTACACTGACCAACAATAAGAAGAGGGAAGATAAGCTGAAGCAGCAAATTTCCGACCTCGAAGAGAAGTTGAAGTCTAGCATCAAGAAGTGCGAGGAGGAAGTGATGACCCGGTATAGTGTCCAGCATGCACTGAACAAGGCAATCAAATCCAGAGACGAAGCAGTATCTCAGAAGCGAAAGTTAGAAGATTGCTTCGGAGAAGCAACATGGGAAGAAACTGCCGAAGACGTACGCCGTGTCTTTAAGAGGAGAAACCAGCTTGTTGAAGGGCTGCTTGATCGACCAAGCCATCCGGAGACCAAGAAGTTGATAGAGGAGTACCAGACTTTTGGGAGGATTTGACCATTTCATGTAGTAACTTGTATGCTTTATTTGCATAGTGCTGACCATCACCAGGATTGTTGGTTGAGGTCATGCCTTCTTTATACTCGCAGTGATATTGTACCCTGGGCTTATTCATTCTCTCTGCAATATATGAGGCTTTCTATGATTCAGCTCCGATGTTCCTATTGTTAGCACTGTCACTGCACCGGCACCTTCGCACTAGAACTGGGGGAATGAACTTCCCTAAGGCACAGACACATTGCATTGCATTCATGTTCATATTGCATTACAGGTAATTATTAAGTTGTATCTCATCTCCTGTATCCACCAGGTCCTCCAAGATTAGCGACCGAAGAATTCACTGGCGTTCAACCAGAAGCAGCAGCAAGGAAGTCATGAGTCAGGATCCGACTGAGATGCAAGAGGTGCGCGACCACATAACGCGGATCATACAGGTAATGGAAGCCATGACCGAGAGTCAGAAGCAGTTGCAGGATACGGTACAGCCTCTGATGGCACGGGCTAATGATAGAGCTGCCGGCTTTGCTCAGCTAGAGAATCAAGGTCTTCTCCCAGGCCGCATACGCCAACTTGTGGGGGTAGCCATCAAACAGGTTCGAGCAGAATTAACGGATGTTCGAGGCCAGCTGGGGCAGTTCAAGAAAGATGTGCAAGAGTTGCGCTCGAATCAAGAGACGCTAGAAGAAGAGAACTGCCGACTGAAGGCACAGATAGGGTTGATGGCTGAAGTATTGAGGAACGTACTCAGGAGAGAAGGAGGGCAAACGGTGGAAGACGCGGCTGGATTATCTGTTCCTCAGGGGTCTGAAGGACCATTACCCACGCAGGATAGGCTTAAGAGACCTTCCCCAGGATTCGAAGCTCAGAATTCTCCTCGTCAGCAGTCGCAATTGATTTTGCAGGATAACTCAGGAAGGTGTGGTAAGAGGATGAGGTCTTCTAACAGAGTATTTGATGAGATCCCTGTGGATTATGATCAGCTGGTGCAACTCTTGTTCCAACTTCAACTGGTTGAGCCCCGCATTTTGGTTCCACTGACAGGGCAGCCGCCACCAGACTATGACCTGAACGTCCATTGTGCCTTCCACTCCGGAGCACCGGGGCATAATATTGCAAACTGCAAAGCTTTTAAGCATAAGATTCAAGATTTGCTGGATGAGAAAATAATTGAGTTTGTACCGGGGGGCATAAAAGTTGCAGGGACTGATATTCCCATTTCTCCGCCAGAGGTTGCAGATGAATCGAGGTATGTCCCAGAACCACTGGAAGCTGAGTCTCCATGTCCACAACAGTTGCCGATGCCAGGGTTGAATTTAAGGATGATAACGCGTGAGCCTAAGGAATCGTCCGAGCAAAGCCAGCAGCATACAAGATGTCAGTATCCGGCTCAACAAAGAGTTCGGGGAAGGAAGCCAAGGAGGGTGTTCGAAAAGCCTCCCTCAACATACGCAGATTTGTTACAGACACTACTAAGACTGAACTTGGTGGAGAAAAGAACTCTGGCGCCAATAACCGGCACTTTGCCGGATGGCTATGATGCAAGCAGACACTGTGATTTCCACTCCGGGGCTCCCGGACATGATATTGAAGGTTGTCACGCGTTCAAGCATAGCGTCCAAGATTTAATCGACAGCAGGGTCATTAACTTCTCCGATAGGGTCCCCAAGGTGGTGCAAAGCCATAAACAAGCCAAAGCCGGGGTGATGAAAAGGTTTCCCAGATTTGATCGGGCCGGTGAAAGAAGATCGAGACAGCAGTAGGCTACCCCTGATGATAGCTTCTGAGGATGGTTGACTCGCCAATAAGTCAGAGTGCAGGAAGTCCAGTTCTGAGACGCCGACATTTTTCATGTTATCTTGTTCATGTCCTTGCATTTGTAGTTTCCTTTCTGTGTAATTGCAAATTTCGCTCTTAAAACTTGTTGTTTTTTCAATTGATATTGATAAACGAAATGAATATGCATGTTTTTAATTAATCCAGTCGTGTTCACTCTTTGTTTTTCTTTAATGCTTAATGCTTGTTTTAGCAGGAATCTGGGGAGGATGACGAAAACAGATGACGAATAATATTCTGATCGTATGCCTTTGGATAAAGAACCTGTTGATGAGATACAGGCATTGTTTCAATCCATAAACACCGGAGATATAAGGAAGATAATCCCTTGATAACCCCTTTGAGCCAGTAGTAGGAGTTTCTTTTGAAAAAAAAAAAAAAAAACCTAAATCTCAACCCGGGGCAGGGTAGGTGTCAGGTAGTTTGACCAAGCGTTCGAATCGTAGAAAGAGTGTCCCGTTGAGGATAAATCACACTTGTATAAGTCGTGCCTAAAGAACCGCAATGGTTAAACCTTGCCGACAAAGAGTGAAACAGTCATATTACTCCACAAGAAGTCAGACAAACCAGTGTCACACGACTTGTTCAAAAAAAAAAAAGAGAACGAAAAGTGAAAAGAATCAAGAGCCCGCTAAGTCAAAACTTGAAAACAAATGACTTAGGCAAAAACAGGGGCATCCCGCTGGACTGGAAAATCAAAAGAATCTCAAAAGATACTCAGTCCAGGCAAAAGTTAGGGAACGAAAAAACGAAAGACGAAAAGGATTGTCAAAGAAAAGAACAAATCCTCGAAAAGGACAAAAGTCGTGTGATTCTAGGTACCCAAAGACGAAAAGCAAATGACTGTCACTCAAAAACAAAAAATGTGTGGTATCCTGAACCATCACTCCTATCATTCCACCTCTAATAGGTGAACGCGGAAGTCAGATTAGCTGAACATAGGATTGGAGAACATCACGAAGAATGGGTGGGTCGAAATAATTTTGAGCCTATATCTTTCCTTGTTAACCGTGAACCTGGCCACGTTACAACCCGCAAAAGTCCTAATTGAAACAGGTTTTGTCTGAGGGCATACGTCAGTAAAGATCTCGTCGATTCTGACTCCTAAAAGGGTTCCTCTTACCAGCTTTCATATTGACGTTTTGATAATTGATTCATTACATGTCACAAAAATTTTAGTGAACAGACTTGGATTTTGAAACTGTCATATGCATTGCGTTTAGTATATCTTTTATGCAGAACAACTTGTGTTATTTGCGAGTAAGCGCATGCCGACAGGAAAGATTCCTACAGTGGAAGGTATGACCGGGATAAAATGCAGAAATGCCCAAATGTTTTGTGAACTGCGGCAAGCTATACTGATTAACTCAGGTAGAGTCGGTCATCCTAGAAGCAGTAAATCCGGGGCAGTCAGGTCAAGATTTGGCAAATCTCTCATAGCTATGGGCAGTGCTCCACGACACAGTCGATCAGAGACAAAAGACTTTTGCGAGACCAGGGCATGTCACCCTAGAAGCACGAAAGTTATGTTCTTGAAACACCCCTTCGAGGTCGAGATGTAGAAGCCGTCCATGTCCGGTCGTCAGGATATAAAGACTGTAGGGTCCATTCCAGAACTGTTGCAGATTCAGGGGCAAGCTGGGCATGTTAGTATCCCCGAAGCGGAGTTCTCTCTTTTCAGCAAGTGTTCTTTCCTCCCAGTGGAACTCGAAGATCAAGACTCTCCCCAGCAGAGTTGGTGGTGGGTCCTGTCATTTATTTTGTCAGGGATACTGTGTAATATCAGTTCACTCTCCAGCAGAAATCCGATCATACTGCGCACATCTGCTATTCCCCAGCAGAGTTATATTCCCCAGCAGGATGTTACTTCAACAAGGTGCTTGGTTTGAATTCCCAACTTCCCAGCAGGGTCGACTTCACCCTCCCAGCATTTATTTTGCTGGAATAATTCTGTAGCATCTGGCTACCCCCGGCGGAGTCGGCATTATTCCTTCCAGCATTTATCTTGCTGAAGCAGTTTCTATACTCTAGCAGTTCAGGTGGAGAGAATTCTTGCTCAAATGAACAATCAAACATTCAAGATCTCGGCATGAGACATCCAATGATAATGTCAGTTTCGGCAGTATTCCCCACAGAGTTATCAGGATAAGTTTCTCTTTTGTCATTAGGGGTTCCATGAATCAGAATTTCAGAGGCCACCGCCGGTTATCAGAACAGGCGTCCGGTAGTTTGGTTTCCAAATATCCCCAGTAGAGTCCATCTCAAAGTCGCTGTCACGTCAGTGCTAAGAAGTTTGTGGGTTGGGATCCATGGAGAACTAAGTCCTGACATGGACAAGACTCATTTTCTCAGCAGAAGAGATGTCGTCCTTACGTGGACAAATCAAGACGAGATCAGTGTCCTGACGTGGACAAATCAAAGAGATTATTATTCCTAACGTGGAGAAGTGGGTCCTAACGTGGACGATGTAGTCCTTACGCGGACATATCAAGTTGGATTCCTTACGTGGAAAGAGATGATTCCTTACGTGGAAAAAGATAGTTTCCTTACGTGGAAATGACGGCGTTCCTTACGTGGAAAAATGTTGTCCTGACGCGGACAAATCGGAAAGAAGTTGATATTCCTTACGTGGAAAGATTGAGTCCTTACGCGGACATATCGAGATGGATTCCTTACGGGGAAACGAGTGCATTCCTAACGTGGAAGAGTTTAGTCCTGACGCGGACAGATCCAGACGAAGTCTTATTCCTTACGTGGAAAAATGGTGATTCCTTACGTGGAAAAATGGTGATTCCTTACGTGGAAAGATTGGAGTCCTTACGGGGACAGAGAAAGTGATGACTCCTTACGTGGAAAGATTGAGTCCATACGCGGACATATCAAAAGTTATTCCTTACGTGGATAAGAGCATTCCTTACATGGGAAAGAAGTTATTCCTAACGTGGAAGAAGAAGAAGTATTCCTAACGTGGAAAGAAAGCGTGTTCCTTACGTGGAAGAGAAAGACGAGTTTATTCCTTACGTGGAAAGATTGAGATTCCTTACGTGGAAAGAGAAAATGATTCCTTACGTGGAAAAGAGACGGAGATTCCTAACGCGGAAAAGATTGAGTCCATACGCGGACATATCAGAAGAGGATTCCTTACGTGGAAAGAGGTGATTCCTAACGTGGAAAGAGTGGAGTCCTTACGCGGACATATTAAGATGGCATTCCTTACGTGGAAAAATGTTGTCCTGACGCGGACAAATCGGAAAGAAGTTGATATTCCTTACGTGGAAAGATTGAGTCCTTACGCGGACATATCGAGATGGATTCCTTACGGGGAGACAAGTGCATTCCTAACGTGGAAGAGTTTGAGTCCTGACGCGGACAGATCAAAGAAGATATTCCTAACGTGGAAGAAGAAGTTTATTCCTTACGCGGAGAAATTGGGTTCCTTACGTGGACAGATTCAAGAAAAGTTGAGTCCTGACGGGGACAGGTTCAGAACCAAAGTTGAATTCCTTACGTGGAAAGATTCGAATCCTGACGCGGACATGTCAAGTGGTATTGGAGTCCTTACGTGGACAGATGGATATAGTTCTCTTTACACGGAAAGAAAATTGTTTCCTGACGTGGAAAGATGAAAGGTTTAGTCCTGACGTGGACAGATACAGAAGAAATGACTCCTAACGTGGACGATGTTATTCCTAACGTGGACAGGTGTTACTCCTAACGTGGAAGAGTGTTATTCCTAACGTGGACGATTCAGTTTATGGAAATGCAGACGAATTATCCCCAGCGGAGTTGCCGAGATTTTTCTGGGTTAACAGCAAGTGGAGTCCTAATGTGGACAGGTTCTAGTTGAGAGTTCTCCGTACTGATGACAGACAGAGTCCTAACGTGGACAAGCAAGCAATCTGTGATGACAGAATCCTCTTCAGAACGATGAAGACAATCCCCAGCACGCTCGCACGAGATCAGTGGGTTGCCGTAACAATCAAATTCAGCTGATGAATGTTGTTCCCCAAGCAGGAGCGCAATTTAGTTCTGCGGTTGGCAAATTTCTGGTTTCACTAGTATTCAACCGTCTCGTACCGCGAATGTCTGAAGGCTCCGGGCTCTTCACCCAATCGGGTCCAAGTCGCTTGAATAGGGGCAGCTGTTGCACCCTAAAATTTGCCCAACCTTATTCACTTGGTTTATGTTTCATGTCATTAGCATTTGCATATAGAGTCATGTACATAGACTAACCATCTGCATAGCATAAGCATAGCAAGTCATACAGCAGGGGACCAATCATTATCTTCATCTCTAGAGGCCTATCAAGAGGTTATTATCCCAATTCAATATCATTCAAGTCATCAGGAAAGAATTTGAAAGCAAAGAGTTCAGCAGATCAAGCCTTGAGTCCATCTCCTAGCTGAGGGTGTCTGAGGGTCAACAAGAGGGTTGTGAGCTGTGAAGTGAAGGTATGGAGAGTATCTAGACATTATGAGAGACTTAGAAAGTCATTTGGAGAAGAAAACAAGTTGTTGATGAGAGCACAAGAGCTACAGTTGAAGACAGTCAACTAGGGTTTCATCTGGGTCAACCCTAGGTCAACCCTAGGTCAATTGACTGATTTAAAGGGCATTCAAGCCTATTGGAGAGATGTGGGGTTCATCATTGGACATATAAAGAAGGATATGGAGATATGCCAAGGAGAATTCAAGAGAAATCAAGGAGAAGAGGAGTTTCTAAATTAGGGTTTCTGTGTAAAATCCCCTAGTTTAGGTCAAATTTCCAAGCAAGATAAGTCAAAATGCTAGCTTCAAATGGCTTCTTGGCCAACATGAAACTTGTAGAGGATCTCAAGACCTTTAATTTGAGTGGTGGAAGACATCAAGGAGATTTATAGAACTCAAGTTATGGTCCTTGCAAGTTACAGGTCATCTGAGGTGTCTGAACTTTTGTCTGTGAAAGTGACTTGACTTCCAAGCAATTTTTACCCCTCAAGGAGATTTCAAATGAATTCTTGGTCAACATAAGAGTTGTTCCTCATTGTCTTAGCTTTCTAGAATGGTATAGTATGTCCTCATATGATGTGGAGAATTCAACTTATGGTCTTGGCAAGCAAAGGGTATTTTGGGCATTTGTGAATTACAGGTCATTTTAACCCATGTCCAAAACTCATACAAGGAGGCCTCAAATGGAAAAACTTACAACATCAAACTTGCTCCAAATGGGATTTTAAGTCTAGAAAGAAGGTCACAAATTATTGGAGAAGCTCATAACATGAAGTTGCATAATTGGTCAAAAGTTGAACTAAAATGGCTTATAATTCAAAGAAATTCAAAGTGAAAAATGGTTTGGGAGATTTACAAGTCCAAATGGAGACTTCCAATATATGATTTTGAATGGAAAAGCAATTCTAAGAACAATGGTTCAAACACTTTTTTGAGTTTAGAAGGAAAAAAGAAAGATATTCATGGTTACTTGCCTTTTAAGAAACATAGCCAATATGGACCAAAGTTGGAATGCAAGGGAATGTGTAAGATGGATCTAGAATGTTCATGTGCACACTATATATTCATGAAATGTAGATTGATCAAGGGTTGGCTTCATTTTCACCAAGAATTTCCCAAATTCTCTCATTCTTTTCTCATTACAATTTCACTTCAATCTCACAAAATCTTCATCAATTTTCATCCACATCAATTCAATCTCATTCAATCATCATCCTGGATCATAATTGAAGCAAAGGTTTGGTGGTTAGAATCCATTTTCGAGCACTTCCATCATCAACATCAAAATTACAATTGCAAGTGGATAGCACAATTCAAGCCAAGTTTCATTCAAGTGTTGCATACAGAATCGAGCATTGAGTTTGTAGATCAAGATCCAAGCCTCAAAAGCTTCAGATCCACAAGTTTCCATAGCTGTCTTCAAGCTTTTGCACCAGGTACGTTTTCATTCAAACAGCTTGATTCAATTAGGTTAGCATGATTTTGTTAGTTTAGATGTAATGTAGAAGGTTAGTAGAGCAATTAGGATGAATTTGGAGTGGTTTGGTGATGATGATTAGCAGGTGTACAAAACTGTTAGGGCTTGAAACTCTTAGGTTAATGCATCATAATCTTAGCTTGATAGATCAGGTTAATCACCATTAGTTATAGGTTAAATTAGTGCAAGTTTGATGGAGAATTGTGATGGTGAGTTGCAGAGTGCTTTCATGGAGTCAGAAGTTGTTGCCATCGGGTTTGTTGATTTGTTGAGTTTTAAAACAATCTGATGCCATAGGATTGTAGAGGGAGGAATTTAGAATATTTTTCGTGTTTATGGCGTGGCGTTTCATGGACTGGTGATGGAGAACTGAGAACTGGAAGTTAGCTCGTGCATGGTGGCCATGGAGGGAAACCCTAATTCATGTGAACCAAGGAGGAAGACGTAATCTGGACCGTCTGTTTGGTGTTGGACCTTTGACTTGGGAAGCAATCGAGTGGCTGAGATTTGAAGCAGATTTGGAGGGAAGTGAGTCAGGTGCCAAACGCACCGTTTCATTAATTGAAACGGGCGGGCCTCAGATTATGTTGCTAATCCCACCCCCAGTAATAGGCCCATTATCCATTTGAACGTGATTCTATTGCTTTTCTCACCCCCCAGCGTCTTTCTGTTGTTTCATTAATTCTGAACTGGTTCTGGGCTTAGTGCAAAGTGCTACCCACACCCCCTGTTTGTTGGCCCATCCTGGATATAACTGGAGCGAATTGACATTCATACCCCCTCCCTCATTTTAATTCAATTCAATTTTTTTAATTCCATTTTAATTTTTCACCAACTGTGAAAATTCATAATAAATTCATAAAAATTCATTTTTAATCCATTCTTTTTACATTATTTTCTTTAGGATGTGTAGAAAATTCTCATTAAATAAAATTGCATTTTTATTTTTATTTCATATTTTTTCCATATTTTCTAAATAAATGTCATTTTAAATAGCTTCATTTCATGCATGATTTTAATAATTTTGGTTCTATTAAATGCTTTCATATTTTTTGTTCATTCTTTTTATGTTGTTTAGATTAGATGTTGAACTTGTAGATTCAATTTAGTTCCCATTTTTAGGAGTTAATTTTAGGTGATTAATGTAGGCTTGAACAACATGAATAAAACTAGGGTTTTAGGTGATGACTTAGGAAGTTTGATATCATTTCCCTTAGGACTTAGAGATTGAATATGTTAGATATGGGACTATGGGGACTATGGGTAGTTATTAGATCCCTTAGAAATCACTAGGATTCCCCTACTGCTATTAATACTGTCTGTGTATTTGACTGGTGTGGTGTGCCCTCTGGGGATTATTGCTTGCTTGTTTGGGTATTGGGTTTGTCTGGGGACCTGGGGAGCTGAAGACTTGAGGAGATGAAGACCATTGGAGATCCAGAGATTGAAGATCAACTGCCAGAGTTAGAAAGGAGGTTCTTGCTAGCAGCTGCTGAGGAGACTAGGGTTTAGGAGCTAGGCAGAGCTCTAGATTAGAAAGCTTGTTTCTCAAACATGGAAGGCCTTGTCTGCATCCATCCTTTCTCTATGATTCAAAGTCTCTTCCAAATATCCACCTCCTTCCTTTGGAAGGATCAGTGAATATATTTGAAAGATAGAACTTTTGAGAGGAAACTTTCTGTTTAATGGTAACAGTTGATGAACCACCCTTGGTAGGTAATTAACTGTCTAGCAGTCATTCACTTCACTCTTGTGACTGATCCCTCATCCTGGAGGTTTGAGCATGAAGAAAAGCCATTGCAGATGGAAGACTGATGATCAAAGCCCTTGCCTGAAGGTCATGAAGATGGAGATTGATGCGTGTTGAAGCTTGTAGCTGAATGGAGATTACTTGGAGCCAGATGTTGATTCAGAGCTGCTAATGATGTTCTTTTGCTGTTGTATTTCATTTCTTGATGTATTGATTGGTTTTCCTGATTGTATTGTTTGCTGTTTACCCTGTTGGGTTGGAAGTGAAGCCTGTTCACTTTTGCCTATTGTTTTCTAGGTTCGAGGTTGAGTGGGACTCCCTTGCCTCGCTTGTATTGTTGCATCCATGCATTTTACTGCTTTACTGTATATATCTGGTATTGTTTCTGTTTCTGCCTATCCCGTAGGATCTCTGTTTCTCTCTGTGCAAGAGAGGAACATGATAGACACTAGGTCTTAACCCATGCATGATAACATTAGGTTAGTTTGATTCCCTTCGCAACCGTAGGTTAGAATTCTGTCTCTTTCTTTCTCAGAACAAACAGAAAAACACATAAAGATTTCAAACACAATAAAAGACACTTCTTCCGTAAAAGAATGTGGACTCATCAAAGCGTCATTTTTTGTCCGCCGGGACTGTTAATCAAGAAAAACCTTTTTCAGAAGGAATAAAATCAACCAAGGCAAGCTTGTGTTGTACGTGGCCCGAACTACGTTTGCTCTGATCTTCCATGCCGTGTGGGAGTACGTAGGCATAGGATGCGATATCCTAGCGAGCAACCTTCCCCTCCTTTCCCGTAGGTAGGCGAACTACGTTGACTCTGATTTCTCGTTCCAGGCGGGAATACGTAGGCATAAAGTGCGATACTTTGCCGAGTCATTTTCTTTTCTTTTAACCCCTGACCTGTAGAGTAGATAGAATAACAATCCATACCCGAAAACAAGCGTGGATCCCGTCGAGTACGACGGACGTGAGGGGTGCTAATACCTTCCCCTTGCGTAACCGACTCCCGAATCCAGGTTTTGGTTGCGATGACCATACCTTTCCCGTGTTGTGCGAGGTTTACTCTGAGCGTTTCCTTTCCCTCCCGTGGGATAAATAACGCACGGTGGCGACTCTTCTGTTCAGCCGGCGCCGATTTTCGCAGTAGCGACAGCGGGACAGAGCAGTATGTATATATATATATATATATATATATATATATATATATATATATATATATATATATATATATATATATATATATATATATATATATATATATATATATATATATATATATATATATATATATATATATATATATATATATATATATATATATATATATATATATATATATATATATATATATATATATATATATATATATATATATATATATATATATATATATATATATATATATATATATATCATATATATATATATATATATATATATATATATATATATATATATATATATATATATCATATATCATATATGTATATATATATATATATATATATATATATATATATATATATATATATATATATATATATATATATATATATATATATATATATATATATATATATATATATATAAGAATCTTAATCGGTTGAGTAAGTAAATAAAATAATTAATTATTTAATTGAATATGTGCTTATATATAAGTGGATGTCAAGATAATCCATTTCGAAATAACGAGAATTTTAAATGATTATCATTCTATATATAGGCTATGATCTCAAATATCATTCTATTAGAAAATTATCTCTTTTTCTCCTCATTCGAAGAGTTTTCAAGACATTACGAGTACCGGTTGAGAAAAATCCACAAGCCAACCAGTGTCAAACACTTGTCTCTACACTTTTGTATTTTACAATTATCGTTGTCATTGTCTAAAAATCTTTCTCATTATATTCGTCAAGGTATTCCTATAATCATTAATATCAAAATGTCATAGATCTTAAGGTTTGTGTCCATGGGGAGACGCTTAAGCGCTCCCAGCGTGATGAGTGATCAGTGCATATTTATGCACTTTCTCCTATATTTTTACTTAGGCATTTCTTTACTTTATCTTGATTATTTTTATATTTTATTTTGTTTTTATATTTTATTTTATTTTTGGCTTAATTTGATTTCCGCACTTATTTTTCAGCTTTAGTAGTCTGCACGGAAACGATCATAACTGGAGTTTCGGAAATCTGTTTGAGGCTTTCTAAAAATCGCCGGAAAGCTAAGAGAGAGATCTACGACTTTTGTGTTGGAGTCGAAGTCAGATTCGGAGCCTAACATTCCAGAATTTTGTTTGAAGTTACTGCATTAGAATTTTATTTTAGTGTTGGGTCATGTATTGGGCCTGGGTTATGTTTTCGACCCAGTTGGGTTATGACCCGAATTTGCTTTCTTTTTAAAGGAAAAATACTCGTGTTACTCTTCACCTAGTTACGTTTTCACGAAAAATACCTTCGGAGCTTTCAGAGAACCATGGAGAGCTAATTCCTTAGAGTCATTCTGCTGTAATCGCGTTCCAACGCTTTGAGGTTTTTACTTTATCAATCTAATTTGTTTCTCTTTCAACACTATTCCATGAATTGCTTTTGCTTAATCTGTTAGTTTATAGAATTGTTTTGATTAAATTTGTATGATTGCATCCTTAGCTGTTATTCGCCGTTACGTCGCTTTTTCGTTAATCCGCGTTTATAATTCGTGTTTTTTCTTAATTCACGAAAACTAAATCCGTTTGCTTAATTTGGAATATAGGATTGTTAATCTAGTTTATGTCTTTTGCGCTTGTTAATTGACATAGGAATCGAATAGAGATCGAAATCTCTTAGGAAATTGGTAAGGTAGAAACCCGTGATAAGCCGGAACCGAAAACAGTAGATTGACTTATTTTGATAATCACTTATTTTAACCGCTTAATTGCATTTTCTTTATTTATCCGATCAGAAACCAAACCAACTCCCCCTCCATTTTGAATTTGGTAGATTAATCACATAAAAGAATCCTTGAGACGATATCCGAGTTGAATTGTCGCTGTATTACGTTTTCATCAAAAACACTCGTTTTGATCCGCGCGCGACAATTGATCAATGAGCTAGGCCCTCCACGACGGAGAGATGGATTAGGCAAACCCCGTGTGATGAGCGGGACAGAGCAGTATATATATAAATCTTAATGGGTTGAGTAAGTAAATAAAATAATTAATTATATTTAATAATTAATTATTTAATTGAATATGTGCTTAAATATAAGTGGATGTCAAGATAATCCATTTCGAAATAATGAGAATTTTAAATGATTATCATTCTATATATAGGCTATGATCTCAAATATATCATGCTATAAGAAAATCATCTCTTTTTCTCCCCATTCGAAGAGTTTTCAAGACATTACGAGTACCGGTTGAGAAAAATCCACAAGCCAACCAGTGTCAAACACTTGTCTATACACTTTTGTATTTTAGAATTATCATTGTCATTGTCTAAAAATCTTTCTCATTATATTCGTCAAGGTATTCCTATAATCATTAATATCAAAATGTCATAGATCCTAAGGTTTGTGTCCATGGGGAGACGCTTAAGCGCTCCCAGCGTGATGAGTGATCAGTGCATATTTATGCACTTTCTCCTATATTTTTACTTAGGCATTTATTTACTTTATCTTGATTATTTTTATGTTTTATTTTGTTTTTATATTTTATTTTATTTTTGGCTTAATTTGATTTCCGCACTTATTTTTCAGCTTTAGCAGACCGCACGGAAACGATCATAACTGGAGTTCCGGAAATCCGTTTGAGGCGTTCTAAAAATCGCCAGAAAGCTAAGAGAGAGATCTACGACTTTCGTGTTGGTGTCGAACTCAGCTTCGGAGCCTAAAATTCCAGAATTTCGTTTGAAGTTACTGCATTAAAATTTTAATTTAGTGTTGGGTCATGTATTGGGCCTGGGTTATGTTTTCGACCCAGTTGGGTTATGACCCGAATTTGCTTTCTTTTTAAAGGAAAAATACTCGTGTTACTGTTCACCTAGTTATATTTTCACGAAAAATACATTCGGAGCTTTGAGAGAACCATGGAGAGCTAATTCCTTAGAGTCATTCTGCTGTAATCGTGTTCCAACGCTTTGAGGTTTTTACTTTATCAATCTAATTTGTTTCTCTTTCAACTCCATTCTTTGAATTGCTTTTGCTTAATCTGTTAGTTTATAGAATTATTTTGATTAAATTCGTATGATTGCATCCTTAGCTTTTATTCGCCGTTACGTCGCTTTTTCGTTAATTCGCGTTTATAATTCGTGTTTGCTTAATTCACGAAAACTAAATCCATTTGCTTAATTTGGAATATAGGATTGTTAATCTAGTTTATGTCTTTTGCGCTTGTTAATTGACATAGGAATCGAATAGAGATCGAAATCGCTTAGGAAATTGGTAAGGTAGAAACCCGTGATAAGCCGGAACCGAAAACAGTAGATTGACTTATTTTGATAATCACTTATTTTAACCGCTTAATTGCATTTTCTTTATTTATCCGATCAGAAACCAAACCAACTCTCCCTCCATTTTGAATTTTGTAGATTAATCACATAAAAGAATCCTTGAGACGATATACGAGTTGAATTGTCGTTGTATTACGTTTTCATCAAAAACACTCGTTTTAATCCGCGCGCGACAACTGAGTGGGACAGAGCAGTATATATATATATATATATATATATATATATATATATATATATATATATATATATATATATATATATATATATATATATATATATATATATATATATATATATATATATATATATATATATATATATATATATATATATATATATATATATATATATATATATATATATATATATATATATATATATATATATATATATATATATATATATATATATATATATATATATATATATATATATATATATATATATATATATATATATATATATATATATATATATATATATATATATATATATATATATATATATATATATATATAAGAATCTTAATCGGTTGAGTAAGTAAATAAAATAATTAATTATATTTAATAATTAATTATTTAATTGAATATGTGCTTAAATATAAGTGGATGTCAAGATAATCCATTTCGAAATAATGAAAATTTTAAATGATTATCATTCTATATATAGGCTATGATCTCAAATATCACGCCATAAGAAAATTATTTCTTCTTCTCTCCATTCGAAGAGTTTTCAAGACATTACGAGTACCGGTTGAGAAAAATCCACAAGCCAACCAGTGTCAAACACTTGTCTCTACACTTTTGTATTTTAGAATTATCGTTGTCATTGTCTAAAAATCTTTCTCATTATATTCGTCAAGGTATTCCTATAATCATTAATATCAAAATGTCATAGATCCGAAGGTTTGTGTCCATGGGGAGACGCTTAAGCGCTCCCAGCGTGATGAGTGATCAGTGCATATTTTTGCACTTTCTTCTATATTTTTGCTTCGGCGTTTCTTTACTTTATCTTGATTATTTTTATTTTTTATTTTGTTTTTTATATTTTATTTTATTTTTGGCTTAAATTGATTTCCGCACTTATTTTTCAGCTTTAGCAGTCTGCACGGAAACGATCATAACTAGAGTTCCGGAAATCCGTTTTAGGCGTTCTAAAAATCGCCGAAAAGCTAAGAGAGAGATCTACGACTTTCGTGTTGGTGTCGAAGTCAGATTCGGAGCCTAAAATTTCAGAATTCCGTTTGAAGTTACTGCATTAGAATTTTATTTTAGTGTTGGGTCATGTATTGGGCCTGGGTTATGTTTTCGACCCAGTTGGGTTATGACCCGAATTTGCTTTCTTTTTAAAGGAAAAATACTCGTGTTACTGTTCACCTAGTTACATTTTCACGAAAAATACATTCGGAGCTTTGAGAGAACCATGGAGAGCTAATTCCTTAGAGTCATTCTGCTGTAATCGCGTTCCAACGCTTTGAGGTTTTTACTTTATCAATCTAATTCGTTTCTCTTTCTACATTATTCTATGAATTGCTTTTGCTTAATCTGTTAGTTTATAGAATTGTTTTGATTAAATTCGTATGATTGCATCCTTAGCTTTTATTCGCCGTTACGTCCTTTTTTCGTTAATTCGCGTTTATAATTCGTGTTTGCTTAATTCACGAAAACTAAATCCGTTTGCTTAATTTGGAATATAGGATTGTTAATCTAGTTTATGTCTTTTGCGCTTGTTAATTGACATAGGAATCGAATAGAGATCGAAATCGCTTAGGAAATTGGTAAGGTAGAAACCCGTGATAAGCCGGAACCGAAAACAGTAGATTGACTTATTTTGATAATCACTTATTTTAACTGCTTAATTGCTAATTTTCTCTTATTTATCCGATCAGAAACCAAACCAACTCCCCCTCCATTTTGAATTTGGTAGATTAATCACATAAAAGAATCCTTGAGACGATATCCGAGTTGAATTGTCTTTGTATTACGTTTTCATCAAAAACACTCGTTTTAATCCGCGCGCGACAACTGAGTGGGACAGAGCAGTATATATATATATATATATATATATATATATATATATATATATATATATATATATATATATATATATATATATATATATATATATATATATATATATATATATATATATATATATATATATATATATATATATATATATATATATATATATATATATATACATATATATATATATATATATATATATATATATATATATATATATATATATATATATATAAGAATCTTAATCGGTTGAGTAAGTAAATAAAATAATTAATTATATTTAATAATTAATTATTTAATTGTATATATGCTTAAATATAAGTGGATGTCAAGATAATCCATTTCGAAATAATGAAAAATTTAAATGATTATCATTCTATATATAGGCTATGATCTCAAATATCACGCCATAAGAAAATTATTTCTTCTTCTCTCCATTCGAAGAGTTTAAAAGACATTACGAGTACCGGTTGAGAAAAATCCACAAGCCAACCAGTGTCAAACACTTGTCTCTACACTTTTGTATTTTAGAATTATCGTTGTCATTGTCTAAAAATCTTTCTCATTATATTCGTCAAGGTATTCCTATAATCATTAATATCAAAATGTCATAGATCCTAAGGTTTGTGTCCATGGGGAGACGCTTAAGCGCTCCCAGCGTGATGAGTGATCAGTGCATATTTTTGCACTTTCTTCTATATTTTTTCTTTGGCGTTTCTTTACTTTATCTTGATTATTTTTATGTTTTATTTTGTTTTTATATTTTATTTTATTTTTGGCTTAAATTGATTTCCGCACTTATTTTTCAGCTTTAGCAGTCTGCACGGAAACGATCATAACTAGAGTTCCGGAAATCCGTTTGAGGCGTTCTAAAAATCGCCGGAAAGCTAAGAGAGAGATCTACGACTTTCGAGTTGGTGTCGAAGTCAGATTCGGAGCCTAAACTTCCAGAATTCCGTTTGAAGTTACTGCATTAGATTTTTATTTTAATGTTGGGTCATGTATTGGGCCTGGGTTATGTTTTCGACCCAGTTGGGTTATGACCCGAATTTGCTTTCTTTTTAAAGGAAAAATACTCGTGTTACTGTTCACCTAGTTACATTTTCACGAAAAATACATTCGGAGCTTTGAGAGAACCATGGAGAGCTAATTCCTTAGAGTCATTCTACTATAATCGCGTTCCAACGCTTTGAGGTTTTTACTTTATCAATCTAATTCGTTTCTCTTTCAACACCATTCGATGAATTGCTTTTTCTTAATCTGTTATTTTATAGAATTGTTTTGATTAAATTCGTATGATTGCATCCTTAGCTTTTATTCGCCGTTACGTCGCTTTTTCGTTAATTCGCGTTTATAATTTGTGTTTGCTTAATTCACGAAAACTAAATCCGTTTGCTTAATTTGTAATATAGGATTGTTAATCTAGTTTATGTCTTTTGCGCTTGTTAATTGACATAGGAATCGAATAGAGATCGAAATCGCTTAGGAAATTGGTAAGGTAGAAACCCGTGATAAGCCGGAACCGAAAACAGTAGATTGACTTATTTTGATAATCACTTATTTTAACTGCTTAATTGCATTTTCTTTATTTATCCGATCAGAAACCAAACCAACTCCCCCTCCATTTTGAATTTGGTAGATTAATCACATAAAAGAATCCTTGAGACGATATCCGAGTTGAATTGTCGTTGTATTACGTTTTCATCAAAAACACTCGTTTTGATCCGCGCGCGACAACTGAGTGGGACAGAGCAGTATATATATATATATATATATATATATATATATATATATATATATATATATATATATATATATATATATATATATATATATATATATATATATATATATATATATATATATATATATATATATATATATATATATATATATATATATATATATATATATATATATATATATATATATATATATATATATATATATATATATATATATATATATAAGAATCTTAATCGGTTGAGTAAGTAAATAAAATAATTAATTATATTTAATAATTAATTATTTAATTGAATATGTGCTTAAATATAAGTGGATGTCAAGATAATCCATTTCGAAATAATGAGAATTTTAAATGATTATCATTCTATATATAGGCTATGATCTCAAATATCATTCTATAAGAAAGTTATCTCTTTTTCTCCCCATTCGAAGAGTTTTCAAGACATTACGAGTACCGGTTGAGAAAAATCCACAAGCCAACCAGTGTCAAAAACTTGTCTCTACACTTTTGTATTTTAGAATTATCGTTGTCATTGTCTAAAAATATTTCTCATTATATTCGTCAAGGTATTCCTATAATCATTAATATCAAAATGTCATAGATCCTAAGGTTTGTGTCCATGGGGAGATGCTTAAGCGCTCCCAGCGTGATGAGTGATCAGTGCATATTTATGCACTTTCTCCTATATTTTTACTTAGGCATTTCTTTACTTTATCTTGATTATTTTTATGTTTTATTTTGTTTTGATATTTTATTTTATTTTTGGCTTAATTTGATTTCCGCACTTATTTTTCAGCTTTAGCAGTCTGCACGGAAACGATCATAACTGGAGTTCCGGAAATCCGTTTGAGGCGTTCTAAAAGTCGCCGGAAAGCTAAGAGAGAGATCTACGACTTTTGTGTTGGAGTCAAAGTCAGATTCGGAGCCTAAAATTCCAGAATTCTGTTTGAAGTTACTGCATTAGATTTATATTTTAGTGTTGGGTCATGTATTGGGCCTGGGTTATGTTTTCGACCCAGTTGGGTTATGACCCGAATTTGCTTTCTTTTTAAAGGAAAAATACTCGTGTTACTGTTCACCTAGTTACATTTTCACGAAAAATACATTCGGAGCTTTGAGAGAACCATGGAGAGCTAATTCCTTAGAGTCATTCTGCTGTAATCGCGTTCCAACGCTTTGAGGTTTTTACTTTATCAATCTAATTCGTTTCTCTTTCAACACCATTCGATGAATTGATTTTTCTTAATCTGTTAGTTTATAGAATTGTTTTGATTAAATTCGTATGATTGCATCCTTAGCTTTTATTCGCTGTTACGTCGGTTTTTCGTTAATTCGCGTTTATAATTCGTGTTTGCTTAATTCACGAAAACTAAATCCGTTTGCTTAATTTGGAATATAGGATTGTTAATCTAGTTTATGCCTTTTGCGCTTTTTAATTGACATAGGAATCAAATAGAGATCGAAATCGCTTAGGAAATTGGTAAGGTAGAAACCCGTGATAAGCCTGAACCGAAAACAGTAGATTGACTTATTTTGATAATCACTTATTTTAACTGCTTAATTGCATTTTCTTTATTTATCCGATCAGAAACCAAACCAACTCCCCCTCCATTTTGAATTTGGTAGATTAATCACATAAAAGAATCCTTGAGACGATATCCGAGTTGAATTGTCGTTGTATTACGTTTTCATCAAAAACACTCGTTTTGATCCGCGCGCGACAACTGAGTGGGACAGAGCAGTATATATATATATATATATATATATATATATATATATATATATATATATATATATATATATATATATATATATATATATATATATATATATATATATATATATATATATATATATATATATATATATATATATATATATATATATATATATATATATATATATATATATATATATATATATATATATATATATATATATATATATATATATATATATATATATATATATATATATATATATATATATATATATATATATATATATATATATATATATATATATATATATATATATATATATATATATATATAAAAAAATCTTAATCGGTTGAGTAAGTAAATAAAATAATTAATTATATTTAATAATTAATTATTTAATTGAATATGTGCTTAAATATAAGTGGATATCAAGATAATCCATTTCGAAATAATGAGAATTTTAAATGATTATCATTCTATATATAGGCTATGATCTCAAATATCATTCTATAAGAAAGTTATCTCTTTTTCTCCCCATTCGAAGAGTTTTCAAGACATTACGAGTACCGGTTGAGAAAAATCCACAAGCCAACCAGTGTCAAAAACTTGTCTCTACACTTTTGTATTTTAGAATTATCGTTGTCATTGTCTAAAAATCTTTCTCATTATATTCGTCAAGGTATTCCTATAATCATTAATATCAAAATGTCATAGATCCTAAGGTTTGTGTCCATGGGGAGACGCTTAAGCGCTCCCAGCGTGATGAGTGATCAGTGCATATTTATGCACTTTCTTCTATATTTTTACTTAGGCATTTCTTTACTTTATCTTGATTATTTTTATGTTTTATTTTT